>JAMKCH010085933.1:0-60225 GCA_023653785.1 Ophioderma brevispina
GTGAACGCGATGACGTCATGAGTCGATGAAGGTAATTTGAGTTACCTAAATAAGGTCATAATAAAAATAAAGACTGTGTACGTGCCATAAAATGTAATAAAACTCATATGGTCTTGTATCACGATCGCATCTGTTCTGATGTGAAGAAAAAAGACTGAACCTAAATCGAATCTCTTTCCAACCTGCACCATTTGGGTCTGATGATAAGACCAGAATTAAGAGGAAGAACAACAAAAACAAACTATGAAAAAAAACGGAGTGGCGCTCAATGGGTGTGCATAAGGCCCATAAATGGTAGGTGGGAGAAGAAGATAGGTACACTCTAATTCTTAGACAAATCTAATTGAATTGCTTGTTTAAGATAATTAATGCGTTGCTACGGTAGCAAGGAATGAATGAACCACTTCTCTGCAGGAGGGAAACGTTTTTCTACGCGGGGCCTATGAAAAACTTTGTTCCATGGACAAAAATTGGGGTTGATTCTTCTCAACACCCGAAAAGACTCTAACTACCGCATTCCCCAGAATGTAACAGATAATAATGCGAGCCACACTCGCTATGTCGATATGAGCCCTGCCATTTCAACCATAATGAAAATCCTTTCGTTGTAGGGAACCACATAGAATGTGTGCGGCATACAGAGCAGGCGCGCCATGGCATATTTTGTGAAGTCTTCTTTTTCCAAATCGAAAAACATTTTTTTTTTAACGTTTTTTAATATTCATGCTTTGTTCCTCAAGGTCTCAAGTTTATAGGAAAAAAAAACACTGGTGGAAAAAATATTGGTCGGTTGGAAGGTATTCTTTGTTTTTCTTTTTTTTTTTTTTGAGAAATTGAAAAAAAAAAAAGCTCGCAGGTTTTTCGAAGGTCGGTAGGGTTACGCCAAACAAAAAAAATTATGCCTTATTTCCCGAATATTTTTTTCTCGCATTTTTTTTTTCTCGATTAGAATTTTTTTTTTCTGATAAAGATTGATGAAGTACGGTGCAGGAAGTGTTTTTTTTTTTCCTCAATGAAGATTTTTTTTTCTCGATGTAGAATTTTCACATGGAGATTTTTATTTCCTTGTTGAAATATTTTCTCTAATGAATATTGGACTCTCTGGCGTGCGCAAATGCATAGTTATGAGTATGAGATCTGACCTTGACCCAAAAATCTGTTGGATTTTGGTTGAGGAAAAAAATACGATTACTTTTTTTGTTACATAGATAGAAACACTTTACGGAAATTGACTGGTTGACTAAATCCTTTTACATCCGCAATCTTTAAATTTACCAGTTCAGGGTCCATCTTACCACCAGGTCTTCCTGTGATTTACATAATTCTTACTAGTAAATCTCACTAGACTGTACCCCATTCTCGGCTCTGTCTCCTGGGTTTTAGAGCGCACTTCGTTAAAATATAAGGCCTAAACATATAACACCTTGAGGACTTTTTTCATCTTACCACCCGCCGGGCTGGACACAGCCCGCCAACCAACGGTGTTTGTTCCCCAAACGTTAATTTGCACAGGGCTCCTGGAGATTAAAACTAGGTAGTGAGTTGCCCGCCGAGACTGTACGAATAATCTGTAGGGAAACTGTCCCCAGCAGTATCGATTCACCAGTAACGTGGAACCGCATTAAACCTACCTTTGCGTCACGAATCTCGTTTAATTTTTTTGAATCTAAGCCTTGAGTTTACCACAGATTGCTCCAGCAACAGGTGGTATCAATGTGCAACTCGCCTTATTGTCTCATTTATCGATTAACACTATACACCGACCCCAGCTTTATTGAATAGCTCCTTCAATAAGTTTTGATAGTGCATGAATTATGCTAGTATACATTGGGCATGTTTTCCCTTTTGTACTTTGTGATCTACGTATTTGATTGTGTACATACTGTTTTCTAGGAAGGGCCTATTAAGTGCCATGTATGAAAAATTAACAATAAACTTAAATAAAAAGACGATGAAGGAGAAGCTGAGAAATCATAAATTGTCCTTGGTGGATTTTGCTGTCCTCAGTTTTTTTTGTTTTGTTTGTTGGTTAGGTTGTAGTATTTTCCTGTATTGGGGATGGGCTATCATTCTGAAAATAAATGGGCTACCTCAATGCAACTGGTCAGGTGCACCAAGCACAAGCTCTCCATGTTCCCAAAGCCCACTGGAGGCCATCTTCCAGAAAACCTGAATTATTTTCCCTGCGGGGGGCCTGCGCTATACAGCTGTCTGACGAAAGCTTCCCCAAATGATCTCATTTCAATGTTACAGTTGCTGGGTCCATCAATTAAGGGGTCCATCCAACTGGACCCTAAGAAACCTAAATTTCATCCTTGTGAAACAGGTATTAAAATGTCAGCTGTACTTATCATAGTTACTTTTTCCAAAAATATTAAAAAAAAAAAAAAAAAAAAAAAAAAAAAAAAATTTTTCTTTTGATTTCCATTTCCGTGCCATTTCCTTCCCTATCACGTTTATGTGAACATATGGTTCTATACGTTTTTGCTTTCTTTTGTAATATTTTGTAAGTTCTTTCTTTTCTGCAATTTTACTCAAGTTTTTTAAAATACAAACTGGAACTCAATAACCCAAAATCACACAATTATTCCCCTGCATTTGCAGCGAATAGGCTCCTTGTTTAAAATGAATAATTAATACTCCAATCGACAAACAACGTCCGCACCTGTTTGTGACGGGGGGTCCCCACTTTCTTCTGATGTTTTTTCTATAAAAAATCCAAAAAATTTTTCAAAAAAGGGGGCTTTTTTTAAATTTGTTAATTTTGATCACTTTTACCAAAAAATGTCTACTTTTTTAATCCCTGCAACAACTCCCCCACCCCCTCCTACAAAAAACAAAAACCTGCGTATTACGGGCCCTAGCCCTTTCCAATCTTTTCATCGAAAATGGTGCATGCGGGAATTCTCTCCCTAGTCAAAAAAGCATTACTAGAGATTGTGTTGCCTGAAACTTTTGCAGACTATTAATCCTAGAGTAACAGAGACACCCGTCCGTCCATCAAGCTCTTTATTTCTCTTTACCTTCGCTTTTTTCTTTTCTTTTTCTTTTCTTTTTACCCAATTGTTTCCTTCTCTCCTTTCCTCTAGGCCCAGGCCCAGCGCGAGAAAGCGGAATCGATGTTATGCGCACCCGATAACCACGAAGACTGTCCAATTTCTTGATTTTTTTTTCGATTAGAGTTTACAGATTTGGAGAAATTCGAAGAAAAGTCGACTTTAGTTGTAGCAGATGTTCAAAAGTACCCGAGGGAAAATATGTGCACGGAGTTCTTTCCTTTGCGTCACGCTAAAAAAAAGCCCTGAAACAAACGTCAGACTGTCCCTCCCCCTACCTTTCCCCCCTACCTTCATGCTACATATTAGACCCATTAGCCCTAGCCCCCCGCCACTCCTATCTTGGAAAGCCAACGCGTATGTAATGGCTGTTTTAAGAAGACCCCCCCCCACCCCCCAAGAGTGACCCCAACACTCCCACCCCCCCCCTTTCTTCATCGTCCTTTTTATCCACCCACCCACCACACCACCCCCTTTTTAAAAAAAACCCAAAGACAACCACTAGTGGGGGGGAAAATTACAAGTTTTTTTACCAAAGAACCTCTATTTTTTAGAACATTTTGCAAAATTCACCCAAAGACCCCCATTTGGGGAAAATTTTGCAAATTTGTCCACTCGGACAAAACCCTTATTTTGGGTAAATTTGGCTATCTCATCTCCCCACCCAAATGTGTCCATTTTTTTCCCCGGTCCCCTCAACTCAACATAGAACGTGGTTAGCATGAGAGATTTCTTTCATTTTTTTCAAACCCAAGTTTTTTACATATTTTATATTTCATTGATTTTACCCACCCACCTACCCCCCTTTTCTTTTTTGGCAAATCGATGACAAACAGTGTTAAAAATACCCCCCAAATATTTCAAGGTTTGTCAATGAACAAGATTGTTTCAGACACCCCTTTTCAATGATCTTATAATTTAACATTTTTAAGAACAAAACATACAAGTAATCATATTACTTTGTGTCCTGCTGTACTCCCAAATGATCCTGTCCGTTATTGGGATTAATTACAATAATAGTAACTGATTTTAACTTGAATGAAACTGCAACACATGATAAACAAATGTTAACGTAAAAGTTTGTAGTCGACCACGACCCATTTCCTGGTGAATGCCCCTTTTTTTTAAAATTTTTCGCGAACGGATGCTCAAAAACCCCCTTTGTTTCGTGATTTTTTCGCGGTCCCTTGATGACAGTAACAAATATAACCCCTTTTCTCGAAATTTAGAACTCACATGGTTACCACTTTTTATGTTGAGTTGAGGGACCGGGTTTTTTTTTTTTTCCGTACCTCTGTCCACACCAATGATGCCCCCGGGGTTTGGAAGCACGACCTAACACATATGCATTTCATATTCGGTTAATCACCCATTATTCAAAGTATAACCAAAATGCATAGCAATCCAGGGAGACAGATCTTTTTTTAGTATTAATAGATATCTGAGGATTTTCGATACTAGCATTAATGTACACGACAAGGGCTCCTGATATTTGATTGATTTAATAATAATAATAATACAATACTAGTTTACTATTATATTTGATTAGTGTTGCATAAAAATGCATCAAATAAAACGTTATACCAGAAATCGGGCCCTTAGAGGCCAAACACCTGCCCGGAGCCAAACCAAACAACAATGTTCGCGCATGTGCTACAACCCCCAACAGCCGCCTCAGTTCCCAGGGCTCGATTTAAATCCGCCCAAAAAATAAGCCGTCACACTGATTGGTCTGGCGTAAGTGTCCTTATAGCACATACACCACTTCGAGAGACAGTGCAAGGCACTAGAACCATGTGTTTTTGACTATGTTTGTGGCGGAGTACTTTCCCCGACCTTCGGGGGAGATCTTGAGATCGTTTTCCCTACAGATGTCGGAGAGGGTCCAACCGGTTTATGGTTGAGAGACTAGTGTATATTTCAAGTCAGTCCCGCTTTAGAGCGTTTTCATCACCGTGACCCGGGGGAGGTCTAGTACTCACAGGGTGTCTGCATACCGTAAGGTCACAGTAAATGCCCGGGAGTCCATGGGGGGGGGGGGGTTCCATGACAGTTTGTGCCTATCTATCGAATCTAACTTCGTGACGCGACATGCGGAGTCCACAATACTTTTTTTGTTTCCATTTCTCAATCTACGGTCCTTTGGTTTTTATCATTTCAATGCAAAGAAAAGAAAACCAGATGAAAAGGGGGCGGGGCAAACAAAGGTAGGATAAAGAAGAGATGGGAGCGGTTAGGGATAATATGTAGGGGAAAAAGAAGAAGGAGAAATGGGGGAAGGGGGTAAAGGAGAAGCAGAGGAGCGAGGCTTGGTGAATCGAGACTTGAAAAGAGGAGGACGGGGAGGGGGCGGGTAGATTGACAGGGATTGGCTAGCGAGAGATTGGGTCTGTAGAGGGGAAGGGGAGGGGGATGATATAAGAGGGCGGGAGCGGGAAGGCTGAGGTGATGAGGGTATAGACGGAGGATGGGATTGGGGAGGATAAGAATGGTGGAATAAGAAAAGAGGACTAAAAGCGCAACCAGGATTAGGTGTAGGATGGTAAAGAGGGAGAAGGGAAGGAGGAGAAGGGAGAGGGAGGGATTGTGGACGAAACAGGGTTGAGGGGTTGGGAGTGAGTGGAAGGAGCGGAGAGGGGAGGCAGAAAAGGGATAGAAGTAGGGGAAGTGGAGAGAGGGAAGAGGAAATGGGGGGTAACAGGGGATAGGTGAAGTTATTCGCGACGGGCTTGAGAATAGGAGAAGGGCAATGAAAGGGAAAAAGCGAAGAGTACTGCGAAAGGGACGGGGCAGGAAAGCGCTAGGGGGGATGAAGCAGAGAAAAACTGGGAGGGTGTAGTGGTTGACGAGGGAGGCACGGGGGGAGAGGAGAAAAGCGTAAATAGGTTGAGGAGGCGGGCAGTAATGTAAACGGGCGAGAGACTGAAAGAACGTGATAAAGACAGGCTAGGGATTGTGGCAGAGAAAGGGTAGGTGTTGGGTGTAAGTGCCGCACTCGCCACAGTCCTCTATATTCTAACACTGCCCCCACCCCGCTTCATTGCACCCCCAGATCACTCATACCACCGCCACATAAAGTATGAAACGTAGGCTCCAAACGAGGCACTGCTGGCAATGAAGCGGTTAGGAGCTGCCTCCAGCATAAAAAATAATTGCTCCCTGTTACCCCAATCCGCTTCCGTGATGGGATAGAGCCGGTCGTTATGAATAAGGTGGATATTAACTACAAAGTTCGTATAAAGCGAGTAAATAGAGATGCAGGGCCTCGAGTACTCAACGAGTCGAATTAAGACAAAAGCACCTAGGCAAAATGAGGGAAGATGGAGAAACAAGGCCGGAGAAGAAAATTAAGGATGAGTAAGTAACGAGAGTAGACGAGGGGGGCTCGAAGAATAAGAAGTAAGCAAGAGAGAAAAGGGAGTGAGGAGGAAGATTGTGGTTAAATGTGAAAAAAATGGGGGCTCAAATAAAGAAGGGGGAGTAAAGGAAAAAGGAAAACATAAAGAGTGAGGTGTAGGAGAAAAATAAAGATAGAGGAGCCAGAGGACCGGGGTGAAAGATTGGCAGAACGGAAGATAAGAGAGACAACGGGTAAAGCAGAGTATGAGAAAAGTAGTGGTGGGCAGGAAAGAAGGGGTGATGGAGTGGATCGAAAAGGGCATACGGCAGAAAAGTTTGAGGAATGCATGGGCAATAGGCCGAAGGAGAACCGAACGACTCTGGCCAGAGGGGGTTAGAGAAGGGAAGAACGGTGGAGTCACTAAGATACTATATGAGTAGAGATCAGTCGTGGAGTGTGGAAACGCATAAAAGGTAGGAGAATGGCCAGGAGGGAAGGGATAGGGAGTGAACAAAGCAAAGCAGGGGCATTAGAGAAAGAAGAAAAAAGGAAGAAAAGTGAGTAAGGTTAAAAGGAGGCTAGAAAGTAAGAGGAAAAAAGCAGTAGGAGGGATCTAGAGAGGAAGCTTGATGAACTAAACAAGGTCAGGATAACGAGTAAAAAACGGAGGGAGAAGCAGTTGAAGATTGGGGTAGAGGTAGTGGATCACTACGTTTCTCCTTTTCCAATTCACGACTCTATTTTCGATCTCTATTCGACGGGCAACTATTTTTCTTGGCTTGACCAACTGTCACTAGTTCCACTTGCGAGTTTTTTACAATCTCCCGCCTTTTTTCCTGTTTTGTTGGCCGCCTAAGTGGGACATGCCCATGGAGTGTGTACTTTGTCGCCTGTTTACCCCTAACACCCACCAAAACACCGGGAACCTTTTCACTGGTAGTGTCAATTTGCATTCCATTTTTAGTGTTTATCGTTGTACAATTTAAATTCATTGACCTTTTTACTCGTATTCGTATATTTTTAAATTCAATTAGTGATAACAAATAATTAAATACACATTAATATATCGTCGTAGTTCTGTTCTGTCTGCATCCTGTCCTTTTCGTCTGCATCCTGTCCTTATCAGGTGTTTGAAAGTTTTGACTATTTATGAATGCGTGTAATTAAATGAAAATAAATAAAATGGCTTTTTTAAGTCGTTGCGTATTAAAGACGTGAATGGTTTTCCTAACTGACGAGAGTATGAAAATACCAAGAACAACTGTTTTTATTATATTCAAAATGGGGCCACTGAATGTGATTTTGACAGTTTATGCACAACCCAAATGTTTGATTGCTGCTGCGTTCTAATTGATATCGAATACGTATTCGACAACCACACTGCATGAACCCGTTGATTCACTACTGCTTGTATGGTGAAATTCCTCTATAGCTATGGGTATTTACTCATGTTTAAAATGAATGATGCCGACAAAAGCCACGATGATGCCCGATGGGCAGTGATGATGGTGGCAATAACTATGAATAATGAATTATAAATAATAATGGTGTTGGGTGATAATAGCGATGGGCGGTTGCTTGTGCGCTGGTGGTTGGCCCGGTGCTTGGTTGCCCGGGTGTGGTTGGTGCCGGGGGGATTGCTGGTTTTGGTGTTTTGCTTTTAGTGCTTTTTGACACCGCCGTGCTAAAATCGACTACGAATTCGAATGTTTTGAAATCTGTTTACACAACGGGTGTTATTCGTTCAGGGACCATTTTTGGTAGGAGATATAATTCACTTGTGATTTTTGGGGACAATTAAAGAGTACATAAAAGGCCAACGCCAGAATTCAAACCATTGTAGTAACTCATTGAGCTTTGATGTTCCGAACAAAATACGGTCTCTCAATTGAAAATAAGCTTCCTTCTGTGTTTGTTTTGCAGGCTTAGATGGGCTATCCTCCTGGGTTTTGTCAGCTTGGGTGTCAGTGTGTTTCAATCCAAGTATGGCTGTGTAAGTAAAAAAAAAAAAAACCTTTTTTATTTTTTTTTTATGTGCCCCAGTTTTAATAATATTTCTGATTTGTATAAATTGTCAATTGTTTAGTTTTTCTATTGCTTTATTTTAATTTGCAATATTTTTAAAAATCAGAGTTTTCAAAGTTTTCAAAAATACAACAAATAACCAAATTTGGTCGACCAACGAACATACCATGGGGCAATTTAGTACACTTTTTGGGCCTTCTGTCCTACTATCCCACCGATTTTTAGTCTCAAAGTTTGTAATCATATGTTTTTGGTGATACGCTTTCCTGTGAGGGCGAAATGTCATCAGACAATTGGACCAGGGGGGGTTGGGACGTATTTCGATTAATAACGGGGGCTGAAACGACCGGTCCAACACCAACACCATCCAGTCTGGCTGGGCTTTTTGCGCATGCGTTGTAAGTGCCTGCAAACAACCCCGCGGCCCCGACCCCACGAAGTTTTTATAATATCGGGGCAGGCCCCACAGCAGCGTATCCCGTCTTGACTACCAAATGGTACTCAAATTAAAGGTGCAACTAGAGATTTCACATATCAGGTGTCTCCATAAAAAATCGAAAGTACTGATTTTTTTTTAATTTTGGACCTATTTTGGTTGGTCACTTACTACAATCTTAAAGGATTAAGCCGAGAAATGTTTTTTTGACAAAAATTGTGAAAATTTCTAATTCGTATAGGAGCAAATACTAAATTCAGCCTATTTTTATATTGAAATACAAGCAAAATCAAAATCGCGCCTTTTTCTCTCTCTTTTAAGACATTTTCTGTGCTAAATACAAGGTCAAGAAATCTATTGAGTTGTCTAATCAATATGAATTACTATTATGGCACAATATTTGGGTGCCTCACAATCCTCGTTGCATCAGCTTTAAAAACGTTACTGTTTGAATACATTCGTGTACTCCCAATTGTTGTCATGTCTATGGCCCACGTATTACATACAAACGTAGCAATTTATACACACAAACACACACTTGATGCGACTGCCATGCCATTGCACTGCAACTCGATCAATGTGGGGCGAAATTGAAATTCACACTAAAGATTTAAACGACAAATTACACTTCTATATTCTCAAATTACCTTGACCGTAATTCCTCTTTTACTTGTTTGTTGACATACAGAACAAAAGCAAGCCGGGAAATCGAGCAGGCCTCTCACCCAATCAATACTAGGGTAATCCCTAAATTGATGAATAATCCGCTCCGCATTTAGGGTCAAAACCATTAAATCGGCGCAAGTTTGGAAATGACAAATTGAAAAAATGAAATTTACAAAACAACCTTATATTATTCATAAATGAAAGGACAGTACCACCCTCACGTTTTTTACTTTTTTTGAAAAATATTTGTTTTATTGTTTTTATGTTTTTTCTTTTTTCACACCCGTCAACTAAGTTCTTGTATTTCATTTTGTAAACTTATACGTTATCATGTGATTTAACAATAAGAATGATTTTCAATCACAAAGTCACTGTCTACCTCGAGTGTGTTTTTATTATTAGGATTGGACTTTATTTACAAAGGTTTTTTGATTTCTAGGTTAGTAATACTATTCCCCACACATCATGTGAGCGGAAAATTATTTTGAGATTTTGAGGCCCTTTAACTCCCTAAGTTATTGAATCCTATTGAATGCATTTTTCACATTAATACACAATGGATTTTTTTTCGGTTTCTTGTTTTTTTATGATATTTATAACCCTTAAGTTTGTATGTTTTTGCCTTTCAATGATGCGTTTATGATTATACCATTTATATCATTTATTTTTTTGCAGGATCCGTAACCATCAGAAAGAGATATTATCTTTCCAATGGAAACGAATATACTAATAAAACATCTGTTTGCTTCATCAAAAATTTTCCCCTATCTTCCATAAATTATCAAAACGCATGAAGTTCGAACGTTTTCATATCATGAACTATAGTAGATTTCTCCAACCCATCGTGGTCTCCAGAGAAAAGTTTTTGGACAACACCGCGTCGAATTAAGTTGGGAATAGGGAGACAAAAAATGAAGTCTAATTTGTCCCGATAACACACCCCGTTCCATGAAAGAAACAAAGATAAATTCTATAATCATGCACTTTGATGTTGACATTTTAACAGAAGTGCAAATACTTTGTGTTCCTTCGTCCCAAACACGGTGCTCCAAAATCAATTCACGCCACTCACCTGTTACATTGAATACCAACTGAAGCCAATACAATAGGCAAAAAAATGTTTTTGAGGGTTAACAATAGCTTAAATGTGCTTATATTTTACTTGAATGTTTTTGAATTAAGTGTAGATTGTTTTTCCTTCTGGCTTACGGACTAGGCGACAAGTACAATAATTTTAGCTTGGAATGTTTAATTTCCATTTCCACCGCACTGCACATGCCCCTCATTCATTGCCCATAGACCTTCCGGAAAATTACTATAGGTGACACGATTGTTGTTTGAGATCTAGAAACACAGTTTTACTTTAAAAAACCAAAACAGATTGAAATAACAGCTACGTTGCTTCATGTAAAGATCACAACAGCCACTTCTTTCATACCTTGCAAGGTAAATCTTTATGTTTGTTTTGTCGTAACTTAAGAAAAAAGCAGGTCGGCTTCGGTCGGGTTCTTTTTGTTTTGTGTTTTGGAGAGTTAAACAAAATACAATACAAAACACACAAAAAGAAGAAATTTATCATTTTTTTTCCAAATCTAAAACATTCAAACTTTAACTTAAACAACACTTTTATGGTTTTTATAATTTTTCTGTTTTCCCATGCTGTCCCATGTTTTCTCAAGAAGAAAATTCAAACGGAATTGGGGAATTTTTGTGGGAAAAGTGGGGTCTGTCCCGGGTTGGAATTTTTTTTATCTATTTTTTTTTAAAAAAGCTTGTTTTTTTGTTTTAAACAAAAATCAAAATCCCCGAAGGTCGTTTTGGTTCCGGCAAACAACCATCTTTTTTTATACCTAATACTATCTGTCAAAATCGCATTGCTTACACAAACCTTAGTAACAACACTATTTCAACCCTTCCGACGCAACCAAGTTTTACATCAGGATTTTTAAGGTATATCTCAAGTTTTCTCATTAAAGAACGAATTTAAACCATACACATATTATGGCCGTAGGACTGTTGTGTTTCAAACATTCCAATGTCCAAAACCATAACTTTTGCAATACTTTTTGTTAAAAATGGTACAGTGGCAACACTAAACGCACCGTAATGATATCTTAATCTTGAATCCAAATATTAAATTGAGATTACTGTCTAATGTCCTCGGTACCTAATTTCATGTTTTGTCTTTATCATGTCCACCTGGCTTATTGTTATGTTAAAGAGCCTCTTTGATAGAAAACGTTTCCGAAGGCACTATCTTTCATAGGAGTCTTCCTTGTTATGGGACCACCCACAAATCATCTTTGCTCTTCATAGGCGTAAATCCCGGGGGGGATGGGGGGATATATCCCCCCCCCAATATTTTGATTGATGGGGGATTTCCAATACTATCACTCCCCCCGCCCCAATGGTTGATGCCTCGTTCCAATGTGTTGTTTTTGACCAATAAATAACCTCCTATTTTTTAACCATTTTAGTTTTGTTAAAAATGGTAACTTTCGGCGCGCTTTCGCGCGAATTTTGGTTTCTCATTACAAAGCATATTTAAACGATTTTAGCTTCTAAATGGAAATTTTTTTTCTAGCGCCGCCTTTAGCGGCGAAATTGCTAGTAATGGATCTTTTCGCCAATCGCCGTTTCATTAATAAATTTTCAACACCTGCCTTGCAACCTGCAGCACCCCCCCCCCCCCCCGCCACCCACCCCCGCCCCAGTCACCCCCCCCCCCCCCCATTTCCCAATGCAATTTACTACGCCACTGTTGCTCTTAGGCCATTTTAAAACGAATAAATAACAATTACAGCATAGTCACAGTTGTGTTTATTTTAATGTCATTATAATTTTGTAACCTGACTACCGTTTAACGTTAAGACTCTATGTAACAGTGATTCTGAAAAGTAATAGAATACAACCCATGCACTCCCCCCTTACTAAAGGTATAATAACGTTTTTTATTTTCAAAATATAAAACGTTGTATAATTAAAACACTTTCATAGTAAACAATAGTGATTACCCCCATGAATTCATAGTGTTATTTTATGCAACCTACGTTTTACCACAATGTTTTAAAGACCAAATGCTATAGGTTAATTTTACTATATACTTTGGGGGTAATAGCTGCTAGAAATGATAATTGTTTAAAGTTTACCTCCTATACCTTCAGTTAGGTGTTTTGAAGTAACCTTTAGGTTGGCCATTTTCTTTAACCATACCAAAATACCGGATGTTTGGGGGCTGTAAATTTAAAATCTTGACGCCCTTTGTTATTGTTTGCCGATTTTTTAATACACATTACCTGATGGCAGTAATTTACCTCGCCTTTGTCCGGATGACGAACCAACAGAAATAAATATTAAGTAAATTAAGCTAATTTTTCCTCATCTGTAACAACGGCCGGAAAGAATCATCATGATACTGTACGTGTAAACGTAGGTTTCACTTAGGTGTGGCGACCTACTAAATCCATTATTTTTTATAATAAGATATTTAAAAAAAGAAAAAACCTAAAAAATTAAAAAAAAATATATAAATTTTGTCATTTATAATACCTTCATCCAATTAATTTTGCGTCCTGAACAGGAAACGATGACTAATGAAAGTTGTTTTGTAATTTGCGACATGGTGGGTTTGACTAGAACTCTGTAAATAACTAACTTTCTTATTTTTTGAAATATACAATTACTTTAGAAACCAAAATGTCAATAGTTTTTCATTTTATTATTATTCATTTAAGAAAAGAAATTTCGATTTAAAGGTATAAATTTTAAAGTGAAAACGTGAGCCTTATTCATGCTAGTTCCGAGGTTTGCTCTGAATCATCATGCGACACGCGTTTTTCCAACTTGCGCCGATTTAAAAATGGTTTGATGACCCATTACATAGCATCATCCTATACACTTGGACATATGAGATTGAAAGTTGTGGGGTGAAATTGAAACTTTTGGTACGACGGCAGTTTCCAGTTACTCCACTATGAGTCTGTGGTATGGACAAACTCACTCACGTTCGTGATGGGAAGTAGTCCCCGCGCGTTGTTTGTAGCCTTTACCTACCTCCAGTCCCTACAACTTAGCGGTAGATTAACAGGGCTTATAGTAACGAAAATTCCCCCAAATTCCCCACGGATCTCTCGTAGCGGGGAAGAGCTATTCCCCAGCGTGGCATGAACTTGTCCGCCCCCGGCCCCCATTCTTTGCTACCAAATAGCCTCAGTGACTGATAGCGGTTGCCTTCCAACACACACTAAGTATCGGAAAATCTTGGCAGGTTTGTCAGGCTAGAGTCCTAAGGGACGCACATCAGAAGATTTGAGAAAAAAAATTCACCTAGGTGAAAGAAAAAAATTCACACCTTAGAGTTTGAAAGAAAAAAAAATTCAAACCCCCTTAGACTGTGAAAAGAAAAAAAAAAAATTCACCTCAGAGAGTAGAACAAGAAAAAAAAAATTCACACATTTTTTTTATATAATGTTCAAAAAAAAATCACCGGCGGCCACAGAGGGGACAAAAAAATCATCATCCCCTTATCATTGGTTCCTTTCCGGTGATATGCCTAAGTTATCTTGTAGGAATCTGCCTTTTGCCCAAAATTTTCCTGCGCATTATTTTAGAATATTTAAACCAAAAGTTTGCCAAAATCTTAGCGTCATCACGGACCCGGATGTTTTTTAATGCAAATTTTTTTTGCGTTGCGCCATCTTGTTTTAACATATTCAACCACGCGTGAAGCTGAGCTGCGTGGTACATACCTATCATCCTCACCTATCCTCTCTCAAAAACCCTTCTGATGAAGAGTACCCAGCAGTAGAATGACATTTACTCAACCCAACCTGCTATCCATCAATAGATAAGAGCATTGATGAACTACCTGCTATCAGAGTATATATGGTATTGATGAACTACCAGCTGACCTACCTGCTATCGGCAGTAGATATGGGTATTGAATTGAACTACCTGCTGCCAATAGTAGATATGAGTATTGATTTGAACTATTTATTCAAGCAGTAGATGGGGTTGGGTGAACTACCTGTGATTTTCACAAGCATTATATATGGGCCACGATGAACTACATGCTACAAGCATGAGGTTAATGAACATTGATACATAACCTTTTATCAAGTTGTAGATATTGAGCATTAATTTAATGACCACCTTGGCTTCAGCAGTAGATATTGCAGCCATTTTGATGAACTAGAACTACCTGCTTTTCACAGCAGTCAGATATGAACCTCTACTAATATACCGCACCGAATGTTGATGGGTCACATGAATGTGTTAAGCCGAGTAAATGAAAATAGGGTTTTTGTTTGTTTGGGTCCCTGAGTGGATCCGTTGAATACAAAGCAAAAAAGGTGCCTGAAAAAAAAAGGAGGTTTTGTGTTGGATACAGATCAACATGAAAAGTTGTTTTTGGATGTACATTTTGTTTTGGGGCCAACTTTGAAAGAAGGTTAATCGACTGGCAGTTTGATATCATCCATCATATAGGATTCCCCCCCCCCGCCCCTTTTGGGAGCCCACACACAGCTTGTAATTCAGTTTTACGATTTTTTATAGTGCACTAGACTTTCCCGGACTTGTAATTCCACCACAGCCTCTGCACTCCTTCTTCGAACACAGAAGCATACAAAAGGGGTTTTTAGATAAATCACTATTTACATTGCTTCCTGGGCCCAAAGGATTTTATATCGAACGGTTTTTTCAAACTCATCATCGTCCACTTAGATTCAATAAAAAATCGCCAATGAAAATGAAAAACTTAGGAATTTCAGATGCCTCTGCTTTCAATTTCAATTAGCAAGATCATCCTTCGTAATAAGTAAAAATTGTGGATCAAAACAAGGGGACAAATATCACAAGAGTGTGAAGAAAACTTGAAAAAAATGCCAATTCATCAGACCAATATAATGTTTTGTTTTTCATTGTTTTATTTCAAACGATAAAACAAAACAAGCAGCCATGTATGTGTCAACTCTACAAGTTACTACCACAGAACCCACTTTGAATAAAAAAATTGCACATGTTTTTGACGTGACCCCCCCCCAATCCATCATCAACCACTCAATTGGTTTTTGAGGCCAGACCAATCACTTTGATCCCTAAACAACACAGCAAAATGCATTCCATATCAAATAACTCACTTTTCATCTTTAATTTAATACCCTGAAAATTATAGATGAGCAGTATTAGCATGCTTCCCAGAAACATCATTGATTAAGGATTCACAATTTTAGGATGTACCCTCACGGGGGTGTAGACGAATAGCATTCCGTAGCGGGGCGGCCCTATCCGCATTGTTACCTGCTGTAAACAAGGTATTTTTATATATTTTTTTACTTTTACTTAATTGAGAAGGGCCCTCGGGACTCGGTGTCCTGACTTTCAACACAAAAAGAATATTGGTAGAACTGTCTAAACCTATTACTTAAATAAAAACATAACAGTAAACAAGTAAATATTTACTAAATCACGTATAAATTAAACAATCCTAATCTCTACCTAAGAATAACAATTTTATATTCCAAAGCCTGCCAATGTGATTTGCACAGTTGGTAAAATCAATAGCACATTTAACCATAGTTTGAATAATCAATAATATGTTTGTACAGACTGTATATCAGTGTTTCCCTTCTTCAGGATTTTTCCAGTTTGGGCAATCTATAACAAATGTTTACGCAGTCCAGTGTCTCTGAAGCAAAATTGATAAACTTTTTGTCTGAAAATAGTGTTTTGATTTTACAAGAAAGGCAAATTTTTTTTAATGTATGTTTTCGAAAGCCCCAGTTCAAAGCTGACCAAATTCATGACATGTGGCATTAGAAGGACCACTGTTTTTGTACAGCATGGAAAGTGTTTTTGTCCTGAACTTTTAACTAATAACTATTTTGGAAAAATTCTACAAGTTTCCACACTTCAATTCATCATTTCCATTTTACAAATCAACAAAAATGTTTACTTTGTTTTTTGTGTTTTTTTTTTTTATGAGCACACATTGGTTCTTTTCATCATATAGTTCCACCATATGGCTCTACTATTAAAACTATTTTCTACTTACTTACTAACATACCACTAATTTTACCGCTAATGTCCTCCAACTACTTTTTAAAAGGTGCGCCCCCATTCCAATTTTTTTTCAAAATGAGATCGCAATTGTATATAGGAAATCTTAATCCAACAGGTCTAAATCTAATATTTCAGTTAAATCGTTCAAAAGTGCATCATCGGGTGCAGGCTATCATTCAATTCAACAGCAAGTAAATAAACAGGCAGAAACCCTTGCATATTTTGCAACTCAATTCAAGTGCCAAAGTTTCTTTTTGCAGAGTATTAATAGTACCATTCCTATCGAAGTGATGACGTAATAAGTAGCAACCTCGATCACCCTACTGTTGCTATATTTCGATCGGGGTTCAAAAAACTGAAAAGCGTGACCCGGTAGACCCCAGGTAACGATGGATGACGCAACACTTCGATAGTGAATTATAATTATGCACTCTAGGTATAATTATCCTTGGGTTTCCCATGCGGGGTTTAGCCCCGATTCACGCTCTGATGGGCACGATTCGGGGCTACTTTTAACCCTCGATCAAGTGTCAGGTTGTCCCATTTGTTTAGCTATCGCTTCATACAGGCCCCTAATCTTGGGGACATAATTCGAGTTAAAAGTAGTCTTGCCGACTCCCGTGCCCCTCAGAGTGTGAATCGGGGCCCGCTCCTATGGTGTAAACACGCTATAGTATGTTCACACCTGAAACATGTACAAAGGTTACTTTGTCAATGTTTTCATGTCAGCAGAGTAATTTTATTTAGGATTGTATTGATGTGTTAATTTCAGAAAATGCAGTGATCAGTTTACATACATTTGTAAAGATTCATTGGTTCAAACCAGGGACTGGTACAGGATAGGTCTTTCCTTCTTGTGTTCATATCCGCTTACTTTGAATACTAACAATGTGAATGCTTTGAGTGGTGTACAGTACAACCACTTGTCTTGGGGTGTTAAAGGGACACAATGGCAATGAAAAAATATTCAGATTATAAGGATGATTGGAGACTTAATAAAATCTCCTTCCACAATTTTAAAACAAATTAGTGTGCTTAAATTGTAAAAAAGAGAAAACTAACTAAGATTTATTTCCTTGTGAAGCCTCGATTTTCTCAACCAAGAATAACGACAACTGACATTACTGCCAGCATTTTTATCACCTTGAAAAGCAAATGCAGTCAGCAGCCTCACACCATATCCATTGTAATATGTGGTATGTGCTAAATCCCCCTTTATATGAACAGATCAGTTGTCTTACTTCCTAAAAAGCCCCTGCACTACAATGCGTTGAACTCCTGTACTGAAATAGCTTTTGAATTGTGTTCCCACACAGCATGCTAGATACACAATCAATTCTGGCAGGGATATCACAACACCTTTTATTTTCCATGGCAAAAATTGCCATATTGCCACAAATTCTTTAACTCGTTTTTACTGTTTTTAACGATAAAATATAAACAATCCAAATGTTTTTTTCAAATTTATGGAAAGTTTTTCAGTAGGGTCCCTATTTTAATTATGTCCCTGTAATATTTTTTTCATAGCCATTGTGTCCATTTAAAGATCTTTTTCTCAGAACCAAGTTTTAGATAATCAATGAAAAAAAATAGTTGATTCTTAAAAAATGTAGTCCTGAAATCTGATCTCCCAAAAGCTTCTTTTTATTGGATTGTATGAAAGTGATGCCACATAAAAGTGGGTTTCATTTTAAACATTGAATGAAACACAAACAATGAAAATAATACTGATGCCGCTGTTTTGATTATGTTCAATGTGTGATGAAAAGTTGCTTGTTGATTCTGCTTTGAAATATTATGGGTACGTACTGTGGTTTTAAGAAAAAATGTTTTCTCTGTTTCGTTCAATATCATGCATTGTCTTTTCACACAAATACAATTTTTTGAACAATTTTTGGAACAATTTTATGACACCCAATATCATGTTATTGACACTTACTAGTGGTAATCTACAAGAGTGTTTTGTTTGTGCTGAGGGGGTGTAAAACCTTTGTATTTATTGTTCCCTCTTACTAAATTGCAGTTGTCCAGCATGGTAGGGAGGGTTTTTTCCTCAATCACCGTCTTTCAAATGAGCCCGTCCTCAATTAGTCGTTCAAAAGAGTGAAACCTCGTGCTGGCCCCTACACCCCATAGTACAACTTGGCAACATAAAATATTTAAAAAAAATCCCCCCCACTTTGTTAAAAAAAAATCACCTTTGGCGATGAAGAAAACAAAACCTGTAATGATAAAAACAATTCACTTTCACCCCAAGCTTGTAAGAAAAAAAAATTCACCCCAGCTGTAAAGAAAAAAAATTAACCCCCAGCTTGTTGCAAAAAAAAAAAAATCAACCTGCGTATCCATCCGGAAAAAAAAATTCCTCTCCAACTAACTTCCTAAAGCGCCCCCCCCCCCCCCCCCCCCGATAATCTAATGGTGCTGCCCTAATATCCCATCAATATTGTTACATGCAGTTTCTTTGATCCGGAGATTTACACATTGCTTTGGGTAGCTACGGTTGATCCTTTTGCATCGAATTCTATTCCAATTATGTATTGCTAAAGTTGTGTATTTTGCCATTACAGGGGTGATTGGCCCGATTTAGGATATGGAGTTTTTTCAATTTTGATAATTGGCCCTCACCCGAAACCCCCCATCTGTAATTTCGCGCCGATATTTCAATGCGTTTACATGTAAGCCAAAAACGTGATTTGTCGTAAGCCCCTCATAGCGGCACTGGTGTTAAAATTAATATTGGTCGACCAAATGGGGTACATTTCTTCGCTTCATTACCTTCCCAACCAAAGATCCTTTGGCCCTAAGATTTCAAAATAGAATAAAAGTAAAAAATAGTAAGCTTTTCTTGTCTTCGTGAGACGCAAATTTTGATGACCACTTTCCGGTAAAATCTTGGTTCCTGGGGACGAGGCTTATTAGCGATCCGGGCCATGGACCTTTAAAACAAAATAGCCGTATCGTCAAATTGCAGGAATTGGGAAATTCCCGTCTCTGATACAGCTAAAACAATAACGATATGTATTGCTCGTACTGTGGAATGTGTGCGATGTGTTATAAACATGTAGTAGAAGGAGGGTAGGCAACGGCTCTAAATTGTAAAATGCTTGTACAGGGTGAGGGATTTTTGGAAAACGCAACGAATCAAAATATAAAGGTTTTCTAAATATAGTTGTGCTGTCACCTGGTGAGCGCCAGCCAGATAAATTCCCCCTTAAAATACGTTTTTCTTTCTATGTGCCAAATTTCAGCACTGGGCGATGTCTGGTTAAAAAGAAAATGGTCACCCCAACAAAACGAACTTTAGCGGATATTTCCTAAATGTTTCTACAGCACCAAAAAATAAATCCTTCCCGAACTTAAGTGCATTAACTTTGATGTCCGTCCCCCCTGAATTGGACCGTGATCTGATACTCAGCTTTAATTTTCAAAACACCCTAGACACAGTTCCTGGGTACAAAACGCTGGACCAAATTTCTTTTCGGTTTCTTGCTGTGACCTTTGTCTTGGTGCTTACGTTGGATTCCCGTTGAGCGTTAAGTGTGTTGGAAAATTCCATTTCAAGTTACCAGAATAGATTAACTTCTCATTGCAGTATGGAAGACCAAAAGGTTATTTTGTGATTAACGCAATACTTATTATCTTATGGACACTGCGAGTAAATGGTAAGCAACGCATTGTACAAATTTTAACAAAATTATTGGAACGACGACCAGTTCATTTTTGCAGATTGTTTTCCACTCGTGATGTTCCAGTTGAGCTGATTTGTCTTTAATTTCAGCTCAAAACCTGCGAATTTCAAAACATTTGGTCCTAAGACTTACTTTGCAAGCGCGAACCCAGGGGAGGCGAGTACCTCGGGGGCGTGTTGCCCGGGTAAAAAGTATTGAAAAAAAGGAACCCGGAAAACTAAGAAAGGAAAAAAGGAAAACATTTTAAAATCGGGTAGTTAGAATTTGTTATACCTTTATGCAACTGTTATACAATAAGGTGGGTAAATGTCATTATACTCAGGGGATACTACTACTACTATTACGAACAGTTTTTTTTCACAAAACACTGTTTGTATACGTTTGTTATCTGGGAGGCGTTCGGACCCTGATGAACCTTGCTAAAAAAATATACATGTATATGCGATGTATCATCCGTGAAAACTAATACATTCATAGGAAATATATTCTTTAATCTATATTAAAAGGATAAGCAGCGATAATGCGAGATAATAAAAAAATGTGGAGAAACGCGTTTAGATTATAATCAAAGGATGTATGTATTTCAACTCCTTTAATGCAGAAAACACCAAATAGCGAAAAAATGAAGTATTTGAGGAAATTTATCATACCGTCTCCCCGCAAATAGACATACAGCGATGGAATCTCGAAATCAACACTAAACAGCTGATTGTGGTTGGCACCAGTAGAGAATAAACAAAAGATCCATAATGTTTGTGCTTGAGGTCAAACTAGATGGTCATGGTACACCCAATATTACGCTCATAAAATGAAATATTCACTAGAGAATGCTTTTTATCTCAAGTGGAAATTCGATAGAACACATATGAAATGGACAAAATCAGAAGAAGCCAAAGCAATACTTGTATTGAAGACAAAGCAGTGCATTTATGTACTGCTTTATCAATACCGGATTTCAAGCCATCCATTTACAGGGTATGTTAGAATCCATGTCAGTAGCAAAATACAAATGTGATGATTTTTTCCGAGTTTCGGATCAGCAAATCGCTGCTTATCCCTTTAATTGTGGTAGATTCCTCGCTACGAGCAACAAAGGGGTTGTATGTAAAACATAATTTAATCTACTGTACAATGACAATACCTTTTGTGATTAGATGATTTTACGACACATTTTGATTTACTTTCACTAACTAAGGCTGGTATTCTGAAAGGGAGACTAACTTTAGACCTGGGTTAAACCAGGGTTAGTCCGACATGAGTGGACCTTTTTGTCCTTTCAAAATTCTGTGAAAGTTAATTGTAAAGGTAAATGTAACAGGGAGAAAATTCCTCTGGAGGGGCGCAATGGCCTCAAGAGGAATTTTCTCACACGTTACGGCACATTGTAGAGTAGTGGAAGGAAAAAGTCCATCTTGTAGGACTAGCCCTGTTTTTAAACCAAGCGTCTACAGTTCGTCTCCCTTTCAGCAATACAGCCTATGGCTGTATTTAAACCACAACACAAAAAGTACCCCCGTAAACAACCCCTCCTAATTGTAGAATGTTTGTCAAAGTCATGACTAGTTAATATTTCCATGATTGTCAGAAACTGTGAAAATTAGAGTCGTCAGATTAAAGACAAAAAAAGGTTTTTTCTTTTTTTAAAATTCACAAAAGTTATATCATTAATTTAGTTGATTGACAAACAGCTAACTTAAAAGTTCAATACTGTTTGGTAATGTATGTATCCCTCATACTTGTCAAATGACCTCTTGACATCGGTGTACAAATGGTATTGATGAGTCTGATGTAGGATAGCACTACATTTGAAAAACCGTGATAAGTCACGCAGTGACTCTCTGATTATAGCTGTGAAGAAAGTAATCTTTCCCTGGAGGCATCCAAATTGGAAGGCTGCGCTTTCGAAATTCCATCATCAGAGCAAACAAAACAGTCACGATGTTGCACCTTATATACACCAGTAAACAAAGGGGGAGAAAACAATAAGAGATGATCAAAGAATACTCCAGTAATTAAGTTCCGGTTCATTGGTCGAGAGGCGTCCTTTGAGTAGTCTACCACATTTAGGAGGAATTTCTGCTGAAGTTGTTAGGGGTAAACTTGATGTACAAAGCTTCCATGAGTTTCCTTTCAGTCCAATTAGTGTTCCTGTCCAGAATGTTGGTCTTGTCCCAGTAAATGTTATGTTGGTCGTTCCACTTTTATGTTTTGCCCGTCTGAGTCGCTTGCTGGTGTTCGTCGGTTCTCTTTTTCAATGATCTGCCGGTTTCACCAATGTACACTTTTGTCACTTGATCCACAAGGAATAAAGTAGGTAACTCCATGTTGGAGTTCCTTGGGAACAGGGTCTTTAGGGTGTACTAGTTGTTGTCGTAGAGTGTTGGTAGTCTTGAAATACACCCGTAGATTCTTCTTCTGTAGAACTTTGCAAATAGCCTCAGTATCGGCGCGTCGCGAGGAGAAGTCATGGTAATTGTTCAAAGCTTGTTGAATGTGAGCCTTTTCACATTCCTTTTCCATAGTGTTCGACGGAACATTGGCAGCTCATTGGATGCCTCTGGGAAAAGATTATTTTCTACTCATGTTTACCAACCTAGAGTACGAAGTAGTTTCAAATCATGCTTATATAACTGGTTTCAAAAGTTCAAATGGGATTGAAGGCTGGCTAATTGTAGGCTATATACCATGGGTTGTATGCCCTCACGAGCCAAGAATAAGTTGATCTCCTTTCTTCTGGGTGGACTAGCGTTGTCGTCCATGAACACATAAAGCATTACCACATAAAGCATTACCATATAGGCAGCAGTATTACCATATATGGTATAATATGTGAACAAATAATTTCCATGACATACCAGTCAGCATTCAAATTTGAGATGATCTGAATAAGTGCCATAAGCCTTTTAAGTTTTGTCAATCAACTGAATCACTTTCGTGAGTTTAGAAAATGCACTGATGAAGAACACAAAATCCATTGGCTATTTCTATTCTATTGTACGTTTTTAATAAACCGAATGTCACGTGTAATCTACCCATAAAAATGTGAAAACCTTATGTTTCCCTGTGTTATTACTACAAAAACGTCTTTTTTTTTTTATTTTTTTCGTACAATATTAGAATAGAGTTGTAGAATATAGAAGAGTTAGAATGGTTTTACCCGTTCAGGACATCGTACTAATTGACTCTATGAACTCCTGCACAGTCAGTCCTGAGGTCACAGTGACACAATTGATAACCGTAGAAATTGTTGTACGAGGTCAGAAGGCATGGATTTGCACAAACACAAAAGACACGCGTCCTTGCTCTTTGTTTGATTCCCCACACAGGTCTGTAGTGCAAATCAGTGATGTTTTTCGCCATGTTAAAGTATAGGGGAATTCGTGTTCAAACTGGCAATCTATGAACTAACCGTGGTCTTCGCTTTTTCAAAACAGATACAGCTTCACGTGCACAGACTTTTTTACAGATAGGATGTCCCTTTATGATTTGGTCAACTTTAAAATGATGTGGGGCTCCTGAATTTGTCAAGACCACTCATTATTTAAACACGATTTTTTTCACTTTTCATCCTTGTTTTTCAACCCCAAAAATATCATTATAATTATAATTATACCATCTGAGGTATGAAGTAGACTTTTAGCAACATTTCTGCAATATTTGTAAAATGAAACAACGTATTTACGAGCCCCAAATACGAAGTTGTTTCAAACGTTATCTACCAACTGGAGAGGTCAGCGCTGCATGATTGTGTTCATGTGAAAAAAGAAATAAAGCATGCCAGCGTGACCTGCTGTCTGACTGTGCACTTCCGAAATTTTACCTAATTAGCAACTAATATAAAACCTTGGGTGTTTTATGGGGTTGCAATTCCGCTCTGTTTTACACAAACTATATCGTTGTATTAAATTTGATTTTTGTGATGTAAGCTGTGTTCAATATGAATTGAAAACGACCTTTCAACGAGTTTAATAACGTGTTTGGAAGCACAAGTGTATCACTTTCTTCTTATCCCTAGATAAGGAAGCCTTATTTCCAAATAACACTCCGTTAACTGGAGATAAGAAAGCTGAATCCTAAATAACGATCCTTATCTCGCGTTAAGACTAAAGCTGTGGCGTGGCGGCGCTATATTATTTATCTATATATATTATATATATATTATATATATATATATATATTATATATATATATATATATATATATATATATTATATATATATATATAATATATACTTAACAGCCTGATGAAGGGCGATGCCCGAAACTGTTGTTTTCTTCTAATAATTATATATTTCGGCATTGGACCACTGTACCACTGACTCATATTGACTCATTTTGTGTAATCATCGCCATCCTACGCACCAAACTTTATTAATTATATATATATATATATATTATATATATATATTATATATATATATAATATATATATTCCATATATATATATTCCATATATATAGCGCATCCGAAACGGAAGGTTGTGGGTTCGAGTCCCTACCACACCAAGTTCATTTTGCGATTAATGATGCTACGCCCGCCCTGTCATCAATTTCTCACATATTTGTATTTATTTCTTCATGGCAGTAATTTACAAGAGGTTTAAGTAGCTCCAATTTCTCATATATATATATATATATTATGATTTATGTTTCGTCCCATTTGGGGGATAACTGGTTTCTGCGGGTTCAATTTTTTTATGGTTCCTGGTTGCTGTTGGGGCCATGTCTGTGATGGTTCCCGGTGTCTATTTGTTCCATTTTATATGGGTCCTGGTATTTAATGGTTCTACTTCTTGGGCGGCACACGTGTATAGATTCTTAATTTTTAGGGTGGTTCCAAGTGTATAATGACTACTTTAAAAATTAATATTAATTACCCATTAGTGGTGTCTTCTCATTCCATTTAAAGATCCCACATAGATCCCTTGTATCAGATTTCCCTTTCACTAATTGTCCTAGGATTTGGTTGTTAATAAACTAAGTTGAATTCATTACGTCACTTGCTCGGGTTCTAGTCAGATTCTGAAAACATGATAATGATAAAGTTGGATGGATTTTCTTTGCACGATACACATAGATATTGATCTCGCTATAATTTTTAAAAATATTATGCTTGACGCTGCGCTGCGCGTCTCGCACATTATCATTTAGTAGACATGAATGGTGAACGCTGATTGGTTAATGTCCTAATTAATATTTTCCCGTATTACCAGAGTAATTTTTCATTACTTACTGGATATGAGCCCGTATTACGTAATGCTTACACCAAGTATCAAGTCCCCCTACTTTACATGCATTCAAATCTATAGATGTAATGATCTTGCGCATCTGTGGAAGAGACTTTTTTGGTCCAGCACCCTCTGAAGTTCACAATCCAAGATGGCCTTTTTGGTGTGACTGCTGCTGGCAATCCCAAACAAATATTTCTACTTGATACATTTTACCTACATTCTTTATGTACAAAAACATTTTTAAAGTTTCCCTGTGTGTTTTGGAGGACTGGTGGCCTTTGTGATGTCTTTCAAAGAGGTTAGTTAGTGTGCTTTCCTTAGCTACAGTGCCATGCTACCCTGCAGAATTCAACTCTCAGTCTCACTGACTCTGTGCACTGCATAGGCAAGACTACTACTGAATCACTGTGGTCATGACATCTTGGTCTAGGACTGTCTTGTTGGGAATTGGGGAAAATTGTATGTATCAGGACAGTGATGACTGAGTTTGTGTTACTGTGCAGTTAGTCCAACTTATTGATTTGTACATTGTAGGCCTCAGTAGAAACAAGCCTAGACTAGGGTGGCCTACTCACAGTCTGAGCTTTCTGGATTCTGTATTTAGATTGTAATGGAGCTGTGCTAATCCAGATTTAAATAAAATTTAATCAACTTTATAGGCTTACCACTTCAAATGTCTACTAAATGATAAATTCGTTACCCCCTGTTTGTTCGCACGCAATACGGAAAAATATCTATGGTTTGTTTCCAATATCACATTCGGCTATCGCCTCATGTGATATTGGAAACAAACCATAGATATTTTTCCGTATTGCGTGAACAAACAGGGGATAACTAATAATATTTTATCAAACTTATAGCGCGACCAATATTTTTGAGTATCGTGCTCAATCCATCCAATTTTATATCAAAATTTGTAATCAGATGTTTTTGGTGGTATGCTTTCAATGTGATGGAGTAAACATCATATGAAAAATCGGTCCATGATCGGGTCACCCACATGTTAATTTCCAAAACACCTTAGACGCAAATTGATCAATAACAGTTGACCAAATTCCTTTTCCGGTCCTTGCCTGTGACCTAGTTCCCGTTATTCAGGCCAGGTCATGAGCATTCTGTAAAACTTTCCTTTTACAAGAACCATATCCACCATCTCAATGTCGTCAGTATGACGACTAAAGCCCGTGATATACTTTCAGTCGCAGCGAGCGATTGGCGTGCGCAATACCGGATTATGACCCAAGATCAAGTGTTACGCATGCTCACGAGCAGAAATCGCTCGCTGCGACTGGAAGTATATCATGGGCTTAAAAGAGGGTTGATTAACTTGATTAGCGATTAACTTAATTTTTGTATCTTTATGGACACCGCGGGTAGGTAATGGTAGGTAATGCATTGTACAAATTTTATCAAAATGATTGGAATAAAGACATGTTAATTTTGTAGATTTGTTTTACTACTTGATCTATACCAGTGTATACTAAGTTGTGTCAATATTTGACCTTATGGTGGTTGTATTAGGTTATGAAGATAGCGCATTCCGTTCAGAAAGTACATGCTTTTAATTTAAAGGAATATAAATATTGATTGAGAGCATATGCAATAAATATCTTGAGCAGTGAGCCTATTCAACTTGTGCGAGTAAAACCATGATTACGTCTTCAGTAACTTTATTTAATTAATTTTCATTTGAATGACAATAGCGCCCAAATGCAACAACCTATTGGTTTGAGATAATGAGATCAAGAAGTTCACATACTCCGCTATCTAGCTACATGTATTAGTAGCACACATAATTATTTGTTGGTTTTTGTTTTGGTAAGTGTGACACATACCCGTTTCAATCCTTTTGATAAGTTTTTATTTGACTTTTGCTATCAATAATAATAATAATGTGTATTTTTAACGCGCGACATAGCCACGTAAACGTGCTCAAGGCGCAGCGCGGTAGCCATGAAAGGCGCTCAGCACATCAGAGAAACCATAATGCCAGAACAGATTTATGATAAGAAGCTCGATTTTAGAAGCAGGAGGAAACCGGAGTACCCGGAGAAAACCTGCGGGAACGAGTATGGATCGAGAAACCAAATTCACATAAAGCCAGAAACGAGCCCTGCTGGGGATCGAACTCGGGACCTCATTGGTGAAAGGCGAGGGTTGATAACGCTGCGCCAACCCGTTCCCCCGGGATTGCAGTAGCACCTAACGGAAAATATCGCTAAGCGCTTTTCTATATCCTTAACGTCCCTTAAAGGGGCATTTCGTGATCCACAGCCTCGTCCCCCGACTTGCCTCAAAAAGTTGAGAGTTTCATATCATCCGAACCGTTAACATTAGTAATCCATGTGTGCCAAATCTTACGTGCAATTTCGGACATGTCTGTAAGTAATTCGCAATTTTATATTTTCTGACAGAAATTATAGCACAGTGGCCTAAGGTATCGTGGGAAACGAGCATTTGCTCATAACACAAAACCGCAAAGTCGGGATCAGCTAAAAATTTGTGAATAAGCTTTTCTCAATGATATCTAGTGAACAAGGGCTGGAATCACGAAATGCACCTTTAACTGCATATAACTGCACTTTTGAAAAATCACGTAGCGGACCCCAGCCCTGCTCTAGGGGGAAATTGGACCTAGATCTAACGAGAAAACTATCGCTACCTCTCTTTTTTGCGGTGATCGTCAGAATTTCCTTTGGGGACGTTAGGCATTATACTAAACTAATTACGCAGTTTAATTTATAGAACAGTTAACAGTGATCTTTGTAAAACATTATTATTAGGGCCGGTGTGAAAGTAATCATTGTCCGCCGAGAGCTATAGTCCGGGTTCCTTAAACGAAAACGAAATAAAGCGTGAAACTATGTTGCGTGAAGAGTCAACTGAATCGAGTTCCCTATTCTTTACCGTTGTAGCTGGACTGTGAGTACGGCGGACTAGGATTACTTCAATCTTGAAATAAGTCAACCTGACTGTTGCACATTGGGCAATTGTACCTACCAGTGTCTTAATATTATGAGCTATATTACGTTTTGCAGGAATGTATATAGGATGTATATATGTATATAGGATGTTTATCTATAGATAAAAGTTGAAAATTCCCCATAAAATATTATATACAGGCATATTTCCATTATGTTTATGTTTCTTTGAATATTTGAGGTTATTATGTATTAGAATATGACGCCAGACGTTTTTTATTGATTGAAAGCACCTATGCAATAATATCTTGCGAGTGAACGCAATCTACTTCTGTTGTGTGACCAAAATCATCATCACCATTAGGTCGATAGAATTTTACCTTTCCTTGAATCTGGTCCTTCTACCCAACCTGTCGGATGGAAGGGAACGACCCTTGGCGTGATCGGCAAACATTTATAGTTTAAAGCATGCAATTTGACAATAATAGCACTTTTTGAAGAGCGCCCTCAAATTTCAAATTTGTGAGATATATGCATAGTTGTGTTGGTATTTGTCTAGTGAATTATACCTGTGAACGGCAATGCTCAAAATTTGGCCCCCTGTGCAATGACCAATCAAAAGTTCAATGACCTTTATCACATTTTCACCCATATCTCTTTAACTGAACATCGAAGATATGCCAAACTATAGGTTTCTGATTCCTTGTGATGAGACGAATCATATGAGATACTTGTCAACTAAATTGAACCACTACGATTACTCCCTCTTAATCCAAGATGGCCGCCAAATGGACCCCTTGGACAATATTTGATTTTGGTAACATCAGAATTCTTGATGTATAGTTGTTCTAAAAATCATGTTAGAATTTAGTTTTAGTGAGGTTAATGGGAACCCATATAATCTGCTAGACTATATAGCAGGGGACTGTAGTGAAAAAGTGTGCGCTTCCGGATAAAATTGTTGCACACAAGTACTTTAGGCATTGATAATCCATAAAATTGATGGAAGCACTTGCCAACCCACCTTTATGGACCACAGCTTGGGTTTCAAGGTTATACAGGGGTCAAAATCTTTAAAATGTTCCGAATGTGTTGAAAAGCACACCATGATGTTTGTCATGGTTACAAGGATTCCAAAAAGGTATAGCTTGCACTATCTATGGCTTAAAGTTTCGGAGTTATGGGGTAAAAACTGTAAAAATGGTGAAAAAGTAAATTTTGGTGTGTACATGGGTCAAAAGTTAAAAGTTGCTTTGATCCAGGTAATATGTGGTGCAAATTGTTTCCATAAGCTTAAAAGATTGAAATAAGGAATAGTTTACTTATCTGTTATGGTTAGTTTTCACATTATCCAACAAAATAAGTCACAGGTCAATAGAATCCAATAGCTGCCAATAGCCGTTATTCGCCATTTAGGTTAATAACCAAACACGTAAGATAGTCAAAACTATTGCTATATTTCATTCTATGAGCTAAACCAACAACTTGAACCACGTTTTATTTTTTTTTTTAAAATGGAGCAAATTGTAATTTTTGACCCCTGTACAAACCAAATTTGAACATTTTCTAGACAGATTTCATGATCGAATAAATTGCCAAATGTGTCATCGAAATTCTCTTAAGACTGATTTTGATGACCAATGATCTTGTAAAAAAATGGAAGATGCGTTTAAATCTTACTGCATGCATTTCCCAATATCATTCTATAAAAGGTGTTGGGACAAACAGCATGGTTTGCGACGCAGATATAGAGGTAACGCCCATCGTCACGGGAACCGACTCGTTCGCCCTCAACGTTCCAGTCCTAAGATGCGATGTTACAATCACTTTGTACAACGTTTATTACCAGTTAACCAAAAAGGATGACTGTTTACCGGTAAATGAAGGTATTGCATCTGTGCAGTATTCTGGCAGTACATTCGTGGTGATCGACCAACTCCTACCCTATTCCGAATATCTGTTGACTGTAGAGGCGATAAGTGAAGAGAACATTATTGTTCAAACTGTCACTATATCACAGGTCACATCTCCAGCAGGTAGGACTCTGTTGTGTACGATTTTACGTGTAGTAGAGTACCAGCCTGTAGATCCCGTGACAAAACTCTGGGAACAAAGATTGGAACGTGGTTTGGAGTTCCCTGAAAGATGATGAACCTTTTGACTTGTGCATCGGCTTCAATGTACCGGTATTTTAGGGAAGTGGCAAAAAATTTAACACAAGGGTCAAAATTGAGAACTGTTGCCAATTGAATCAATTTGCATGTCCAGTTACTCTCCTTATCGTATGGAATCTAAATGTGTATAGTTCGTTATACAAATTTGAAATAGCTATTAAAAGTTGCAAAATTGACATTGTCATGCAGGAAACATATAATTAGACACTTGCATCTTTAAAAATGGGATAAAATTACAATATGGCCTTTTAAATGCGTTGACCTTTTGGTGTTTGTGGCCATTGCGTCCTGATTGGAGGTCGGATAACAAAATATGTATATTTACATTTCATATGATAAGGCGAGTAATTGGACATGCATATTGATTCAATTGCGACAGTTCTCAATTTTGATCCTCGTGTTAAAATTTTTTGCCCCTTCCCAAAATGCCGGAACATTGAAGCGGAAAGCTCAACTTCAATTAAAAAATGTCCCACATCTATCAGGGAACCCCAAAACACCTTCACGGATATACAGGCTGGTCCTCTTCGAGAGAAATAGAGAGTGTGTGTGTCTCTGTCTGTCTGTCACAAGCGGCTAGGGGCCGACCAGGTAACCCTATACTTACCGTGCATATCGCAGTCCAGCCGACTATGAAGTTTCCGTTGCAATCTCCAAGTCTAAAATAATAGTTTAACATTTTGCGTCAGAAGTGGGAATCGAACCCACGACCTTCAGATTATAAGACTTATAAGACGAACGTCTATTACTCAAATCGATACATTAACGGAATAAAGCGCACACATACCATAATCGTTTTGATTGACGAGGTTACCCCTAGCCGCTTCTTGTCTGTCAGTCTGTCTGTGCTAACTGAGGTATTGTATACTTGAGCTATTCTGGGTCAGACTGTCAACAAATCTCCGGTGATGATAATTCGGTACAATAACATTACTTTGTCGATCCCCTTTTACTTGCCCTGTTTTTGTTACATATTTTGAAAGCACACTCCCAAAGTTGCATACCCAATGCTGTTGATAGGGAAACATTATGTACTCAAAATGTATTAGTTACGTGTTCAAAATGTGGATCTTTTGAATGTCTATAGAAAAAGTATACTACGAGCATGCTGTATCTAAAGAGTGTCAAAAGAAAAAATACACTGTATTGAAAATGTACTCGGAAAGTACTATTTCGTTTTTATTTTGCTCCCCAGGAATGTCTAGTGAAAAGAGTACATTTAATCGAAACGTACTGGAAGTGTACTTGAAATATGCTAGTTTCCTATTACAAATGTGTATGTAAGGAGTGTCAAGAGAAACAAAAAGTACACACTGTACTTTAAAAAATACTCTCCCGTTTCCAACTTTTCGAAATGTACCCAACTCAAAGAGTGTACTGAAATGTACTCAAAACGTACTAGCTTCTCGTTCCAAATTTACTTCAGTAATGACCAGAGAATGAGTACGTTTCTAGCACATTGTACTTGAAATAAACACTGTTCTCTCTATACTCTCTCTAAACATACCCGTACCCGAAAAGTACTATTTTATGGTTGCAAATTTGCACCTTAAGAAATAGAAGAAGAAATACATTTCAAGCACATTGCGTTCGATCATAACCGTGTACGTGTACTTGAATTATACCCGATCCAAGCAGTGTACTCAATCTTCTGGGATGAATATACCTATAGAGGGATAGCAAGCACACACAAATACACCATTCAGGTGTGCCTCGGCCTGAGTTTTACAAAAAGAAAATGAACAATTTTCAGGAAAACCTAATTTAATTTCTCAAACTTAATGCCAAAACTTCAACGGAAGTACATAAAAGAAAATACCTAATCGACTTTTGGTGTTTTGTCATCAATGTTGTAGGACTAGTTTGAGCACAAAAAAAGGTGTACAGGTTTACGATTCAGCAACCTTTAACTTTTTTTTCATTTTGGAAAAGTAACTGCTAATTTATAACTTCGATGTCTAGAATTTCCTGTGTTACATAGAGAAATAAATGGGTAAAACAGCATGAGGAATATAATAAACAATAAGTATACACCGATATATCGAATCTCACATGCATTATGAAAATATAGTTTGAGCACAAAGTTATGATACACCAGACAAGGCATACATGAAATATTTAACACACAGTGAATAGTGAGCTTCATATCCCTCTTAGTATAATCGATTCATCTGATATGTGACCCCGTACCATTCTTGTGGAGGTGAAAATTTCAATGAGGCGCAGGGACTTCTGTTAATCATGTTATTGTGAGCAATGTTAAGGCCTGAAATACACTATAGTGCGTTTCCATACATGAATGAAATTGTATTTAGTGTCAGGTGAGTGAGTTGAATGACCGGAGTCTCCTCCAAGATAATCCGGTGTGGCACCGTGCATTTGAATTCTTTCATTTTCCCTCTCCGACTTATGGAATAGGTCCAAAACTCCAGGGGGTCGAACGTATCAACGCGAATCGAGTAGTCCCAGCTACTTTCACGTTCCAAATTTGCACCTCAGAAAAGTGCAGAGAAAAGGTGCGTATCGGGTACAATGTGCTTGAAATGTACTCGATATAATACTGTACTGCAAATGTACTCGATCAAAACATTATACTCGAAAATGTACTCAAAGAGTACAATATTTGGTTCCAAACTTGCACCTCAAGAATGTCTAGCGAAAAAGTACATTCGAGAATAACAGTAAATGATGAAAATTATCTAATAATCAAAAGTACATTTCGAGTTCCAATTTTGGGAAGTGCCAAAAAGTATATTTCGAACAGTAAATTATAAAAATGTTTAAATATCACAAAAGTAGATTTTTAATTACAAAAAAATATATATTTCGAGCACACCGCGTACCCTCCGAGTACACAAATTAAGTTCTTAAAAATCCCAAGGTACATTTCAAGTTCATTTCAAGTACATCATTAATAATACATTTCTAGTACATCATTAATAATAAATAAGCATCATAGATCCGGGTCATATATCCCTGACGTCCCTAGTGGAGAATTGATGATCGCGGAAAAAAGAGATGTAACGTTATATTTCTTGTTAGATCTCGGGTTTTTACACCCTAATCGAAGGCAGGGGTCCGCTCCGTGTTGAAAGTGCATTTAAATGCAGTTAAGGGACGTTAGGATAAAGGACGCTGTAATTCATAACGGTTGGATGTATCCTGGATTTTTTCAGGATGCATCTGCCTGTTCATATTATGCGAGTCCGTCAATAGACGATTTGCACAATCCCCATAATGCATCTCTTGAGGTGCCCATTTCCATTCAGGAACTTTTACCAGCCTCAAGTCAGCTAAAAACATACGGTTAAGTGCGTATTATCAATTCTAGAAAACTTACTTTATCTGTGACGTAATTTTAAGATGGCGGCAATCGTCTGGCAGGTGACAGTTATGATCAAAAATGCCAACTTTTGCCGTAAATTTCAACATCATTGCCTCGGTTGTTGTTTGTTCCTATGATATTCTTCTACATTTCTGTAAGATTAACTTCACGTGAAAAGTTACTTTGTATTGTAGTTTTAGGCACTGTCTGGCGACGCGAGCTAACAACAGTTTTTTTTTTGTAAACATGAACTCTGGTGCAAGTTCCCTGATGGAAACGGGCACCTCACGAGATGCATTATGGGTATTGTGCAAATCGTCTATTAATGATGCAATGTTCTCGCGTGTGTTATTCGTCTTTCTATCTGCTACAGAAAGAGGTCCCAAGATCCTATAAACAGGACTGTTAATATATTATTTTTTCTTCAGTACCAGAAATAGCACCACCATCAGTTCATGGCATGGCGCAGAATTCTTCTACTTTGACCTTTACATGGATGGAAATCCCATGTTTATTTCGTCGTGGTCCCATTACGCATTACGTATACAGCGTTGTAGCCTACACACATGTACCCGCTGAGCCCGAACCCGTTCCTGTTTATGGGGATGGAACTCTGATCTCCAGCATTACCAACATTACCTTCAACAATCTACAACCAGGCACTTTGCACGTATTCAAAGTAGCTGCAATTAATACTGCTGGTATGGGTCCATGGAGCAATACCATTACCATTTCAACACCTTTAGGAGGTATGTCCAGCAGGTTTAAGAAAGCAGCATTTTAGGGGGAAAAGTATAAGCTTTCTACTTTTGATTGCTTTTTGTTGGAATTTAATTTGACCTTTCGTTCTCATTTTATGGACAATTTAAGTAAATGAGTCGAATACAATTAAAACATTTTTGTACATATTTCTTTGCATGAAAACGGCCACCGCATGGTATTTAAGCAAATGCAGGTTTTTTCCTACTCAGATACCACAAATGTGGGTGGAATTAATTCGTTACAACACTAAAATAATTCATTATGCATCAAACAATAACGAAATTTTAAGATCGACCATTTTTCTTTATCTTTCCTTATTTTAGATTCGCATATAAAAATAAGTTCATTTCTTTATCTTTCCTCACCCAGCTATATTTAAGATTCGCATTTAAAGAAAAAGTAAGTTAACCCCATGAATCACCTTGAAATCGTACCAAATTGCACTCCAAATTTGTAACAATTTACATGTCAAAGTTAAAGGGCAAAAACTTGCAAGATAAGTAGCAAGTGAATATTTTTGTCGATTTACTTTTTAAACGTTTCGCTTAAAATCATAAAATCGGGATTTTTGAACTTTCAAACAACGATAACTCAAAAACGAAAGATCGTAGGAACATGAAATTGAACATGAAATCCTTTGAACACGTTAAGTGACTACAATTTTTGTTTCAAAAAGATCGAAAATTATTTATTTTCCAGGACATATTCAGAATCGGCATGAAAAATGCATCTTAATGAGTCGAAACAAAGGCTAACATTTGTCGGTGTTTTTTTAAGATAACTTTCCAAATGACCTGCAAACATTTAGGACGCAATCTCTAAAGCCACTAACGTATGTGTTCTAACTTATACAGAATTGTCCAGAATCGAAAGGGTTATGCACACTAACATCTAGGCCCTATGAAAATGGATTTTATAAATCATGCTTCAAGTTAAAATTAAGATGCAAAATGTCCTCATTAGGCGCTTCCTGGTTGCCATGACAACCACATAAACAATCAGGTACAAGTTTGGTACCAGTTGCATTTTCTAATCATTTTCTAATTTCCTCACATGTATTTCCAACAAGTTCGAATATTGAAATTTTAACAGGCTGATGTAAATCGTTATAATTCAGGCCATTATCTTTCTACCCATATCTATATAACACTTCAAAGCTTTCATCAACTTGAATCTTGCAGCTCCGGGTCCACCACGCAACTTAGCGCTGATAGAATCAAGAGCTAGATCATTGACATTTTCTTGGGATTCACCTTGTGATGCTCATACCCAATGCACAAATAATACATATTACAACTGGGAGATCAGTGTCACGGACAGAACCTCGGCAAAGAATGGCGTATATCGCAATGGGACGACCAAGGAACTCGAAGTACAGCTATCCAATCTCGTGAGGTGTGAACAGTTCACCTTCACAATACGGTCAGGCAACGAGGCTGGGTTAAGTCTACCAGAACAACTGACAGCAGCCACAATGGCAGGTAAGGGACACACCATTAGATTTCAAGGAAGATCGGTAGTTGAGTGTTGACAATTGTTACTTTGTTCTTTCTTGCAAGAAGCTTTTCCACCTCCTCCAACAGATGGCACAGATGTACATATATCGTAATTATATGAAACCATTTTTTAAAACTTACCCGACACTCCTTGAAATTTAATGGCGCTTTCCTGAGACACTCAAAACAGCGATGTCATGTGTTCTGCTACGTCGAAATCGCTTGATCTAGACAGGCATTTGACAAATTCATGTCATTTCCACAAATATTTTTGTCGAAATGACGTGGTTTCGGCAACCGAATTTAGGTTTCCAAAATACAATGTGGATAGCCATAAAAATCGTGCACTTATGGACAAAAACATGTCAATCAGGATCCAACGAAAATACTGCTACGCCTAGCCTACGCAGTGTGCAGTGAGTGGCTCATTTAGCATCACGGCATTTGCAGGATTCTGAATTTTCTTCCAAGATAGATCAAATCTCCATGCAAGTTTGGAGACACATTCTATATAGCCAACATCACATGGCCGGAAATCTTAATTTTGTATTAATTATTTAGGCCGAGACCACAAATAATGTCGCTGTAAGTATTTTAATGTTGCAGTAATTTGGGAATTACATTACTATTTTGAATATCTCAATTTTATAGCCCCCGGTGACATGAAAGACGTTAACATCACTTCTAACACGGCTACCAATGAACGGTACCTGGCTACCTCCTCCCGTGTTCGGCCACATGGTATAACTGTGAAATATCTGCTAGCTGTCTTGGGGGGACCACTGCCAAAGTATTGAAGTACTGACGACATCAATCGAAACATTTGAACGGAATCTGCAACATCAATCCACGCTTTAACGACATTAACCCCAATTCTCTTTTACCGTGCGACGGTCTATTACGGAAATTCCGTGGGTGATGGTGAACCGGTATCTCTGGAGGTGGTGACTGCAGCCTCTGGTAAATACTCAGGTTTAAAATATTTTCACCACCCCCCCCCCCAAAAAAAATATCATAGGTCTCGTTTATAAGGCGATTTAAGAAATCCAAACTTTTTAGACCATTAGAAGCAACTGTTTTCATGTTGTTGCCAATACTAGTTAAAGGCTGACCTAAATTTCTGTGTATTAAAGGTGCAACAAGCGATTCCATTCATCCATATTTGTCTGTATATGTGGTGATTTCATAAGATTAGACACGCTATAGATTTCCTACTTTATATGGCTGCAGAAATACTAAAATGAAACAAAAGGTGCTAGTATATGCTTATTTTTCAATAGAAACATAGGCTGAAATTGTATTTCCTCCTATAGAAATTAGAACTTTCACACTTGTTGTAACCAAGAAACAGTTCTCACTTAATCCGTTCAAATGGGGACATTTTTTTGATAGAAATCTTTCGACCCCTCAAAAATCAAGATTTTTATATTCTTTAGGGAGTACCATGTTATTTGAAATCTCTCTTTGCACCTGTAATTAAAAATAGTCAACTAGAACTAAAGAGAGGTCACCTCAATGGCTCAATTTCTAAGTTTGTGATGGAAACGGATTTTTCGTTTTGAATGTATTAAAACATTAATAGTACATCAGTACCATAGGATACTGTGTATAACAAAAATTCCTGATTTTTTTTATTATCTACTTAAATGTTATAAAAATCTATATGAAGGACATCACTTTGAGCTAGCCATTTTACTCAATGATTAGTTTGTGGCAAATTATGCACATACAAAAAAAACACGATTAGTTTAGAAAATTGAGGGCGCCCCTCACCTGGAACTCTCTGAGTCAGCTTTAACGGGCGTTAATAAAAGGGGACAAATTACCACATGCTCCTCTATCTGGTCTGTCATATTCCCAGACCTATTTAAAAGTATTGCACGTTCTCGGCCATCTAATCTCCGTCATGAATAGTAATGTTACGAACTATATTTGATATTCATATTGTAATTCTAGTTTTAATAAATAAATTAGTAATTGGAAACTTGCTTCGTTGCATCCGGAGAGGGCACCTAATGATCGATGCAAGATTTAAAATATTGAGGTTGGTCCTCTGGACTTCTAGGTGAAAAATCCTAAACGACATTATTTTGCACGGAACTGCTCCTCTCCATCCTAGCATTCATGTAGTGCTATCTCCTCGAAAATTATGCAAATTACAGTCCCACGTTTCGCAAATTATTTTTGCGTAATCGATCACCGCCGCGTCGTTCGCAACATATAATGCTGATTGTTTGTTTTCACAAATACTGCCTCTTGCATAAAAAAAAAAGTGGCTTGACGTGGGCGAACATTACCGCGTTTATATCCCTAGGGCCATAACTGCACGTAATTGCACTTTGAAAATATCACGAAACGGACTCCTGCCTTGTTTTTTAAAGGAAATTGGATCTCAATTTAACAAGAAGAATAACGCTACCTCCCCTTTGCGTGTCGTCAGCATTTCCTCTAGGGACGTTAGGGATATATAATGGCGTCGCTTTCTCTAACTACGTGAATCAAAAAAAAAATTGTGCAAGATTTCCACAGATGAACTTGCCTGAGAAATCACTGAATCATAGATTTGTTTGTTGTTTTAATAAAGCAAATATAAATAACTTCCACATGTTGCAAAAAAGGAAAGAAAAACGATTTACAAAAATAAGCCAGAATGACCAAGTTTGTCAAGCACACATGTTTTTCCCTCCATCCATGGGATTTTAACGGTTAAGAAAGATATTACGTTAATGTAAGTAGCCCAAACACCCCCCGAAGGAGCATAGGGTCAATGGAAGGGGGGGGGGAGATCGGGCGGAGGGAGGGGGAAAGCGAGGGTAAGGAAGAGCTTGCGACTCGGTCGGGAGAGTAGCGTGGTGAACATTCAGACGATGTGCTGTTAAGGGGAGGACCAAGAGGCGACGAGGAGGGATGGGTGTCCCCTTCTTACTCGGTTGTAAGAGGGACAAAAACGAAGATATACGCGGCATAGCATTATGAAAGTCATGATGATCCACCTTTGCTTTCTTGTTTAATTGATCTACGAATCCACAATCTCCGTTATTGAATTATATCTATAATCAAACGAATTTAATGTTCACACAAAATCTCACGCAATTAATATTGTGTAACTGAACGGTTTCAACACTACTACAAAGGGTTTCATCCAGCTATAGATACCAGCTATGCCAAGGACTACTCTTTGCAATATCCTAAACCTAAACAATGGAAAGATCTTTGTTTCTTGCTCTGCAACAGGTGATTGGTGTTTGGATTCGTCAATATCAGTTGCACATTTGTTATATAAGTTCATTAATTATCCGTATTGAAATAATCAAGAAATTGTAACATTAAGTTCACAAGGCTCATGATATTGACTTTACTTCTCACAAACACAAGTTTAACGTGGGTAAATTCCCATAGGAATGGCGAAAAATGGGTGCTTACAAAATTGTCATATTGGTTTATTTTTTAATCAACTTCTTTGATTTTTTCAACATTTGGAAGTATAGTAGATGTGTTTTATAAAGACAACAACAAATCTATGATATAGTGAATGCATTAAGGTCAAGATCAAAATCTTTAATCCTTGCACATTTTTTTGATTCACTTAGTTCAATTCCCTAATATACAACGGGTAGGACAAAAGTATTTCCATTGCCCGAGGAATGGCACACCTATTCATTTGGAAGGCTTGAAAAATAAAAAAAGTAAAAACACACATTTTGAAGTTTGATGTAAATAGCCAATTAGAAAATTAGAATCCACATGAGGGTGGGATATTAGAGGACTTATGAAAATGAAGTTCATAACCAGACACTGTTTTCAATATGTTATTCATACGCCTTAAAGGGACATAATGGCCATGAAAAAATTGACATAATGAAAAGGACCTACTGAAAGCACTTGCCTACGATTTTTGAAAACAATTTGGATGTTTTACTCTACATTCTGTAAAAACAGTAAAAGAGTTCCAGGGGGAAGTTGGCAGTTTGTGGCAATTTCTGAACAGAAAAGCAAGCTGTTCCCATCCCGACAGAATTTTCAGTGATCTAGCATGTTTTCGGACACAATTCAAAAGCATTCAGACCGGGTTTCAGACATTTTACCTTTAGGCTTGGTATTACCATATTGATCTGGCAGTGAAAAGATGGATTACGCGGGATTAGCACATATACATAGCAATGGTATGTGAGCTGATGACCCAATGCCCTTTTCAAGTTTGGTCAAATGCTGGCAGTGTTGTCAGATCCTTGTCCATAAAAATTGCCACAAATTTAAACTGCCACCTCCCCCATGGAACTGTTCCTGTTTTTACAGAATTTAACATCCCTATTGTTTTCAAACTCGTGGAAGTGATTTTCAGTAAGGGTCCTTTTCATTGTGTCAAATTTTTTCTGCCATTATGTCCCTTTAAAGCACCAACCGGCGAGCCAAGCCATCTTATATCCTGATATGGAGAGAAACACAATGGTATTTTCTTGGGACCACATAGATGCGGCGACGAAACGGAGATATTATTGGCTACCAATATATAGTACGAGATATAGAGTCAGAACTACACATACGTCTGGAAATCTTCTGAACCAGTGTTAAAGGTCACCGGGTTTAAGCCCCCCTATACCAACTACAGAATGAGGATTGCCTCTATTAATGCTTTGGTCAATGTCCGTTTGCCTCCCTGACTCAAACGACAACAGAAGGTTGTAAAGTCTAAAGATCTTTCTAATTTTCTAAATTGTCAAATTTTGAGATTTTTGCACATTTGTTGTTTTGAGACACTATCAGTGATTTGCTAACATCTGCAAATCAAAAAAATCATCAAAAATCAATTTAGCATGTACGTAACAAGTACAGGTATCCTAACATACCCTGCAAATGATAGGACAGAGCCAACCTAATAAGGACAGAGTCGGCGATTTTATTCATATCCTGTCGCGAACGGACACTTACTACAACACGTAACTTGAATGGAGAATCGTATCTTCGAACACTGCCGTTTCTTCCTTTTCTTTCAATTCTACAGGTGGTTGGGGGGAAAAAAATAAAAAAGGTACTTATTGAGAATCCTACAGACTTATCCTTCCACTTTGAAGCTATTCCGGCAAATTTCCAAATATTTTTTTATTCAAATCACGATAGTGTCTTTGACGAATGTTTCCATATGTATCATGCTATATTCTCAGATTTGAAAAGCCCGGTTGCCAAAACAATTTATGTACTTATCATTCCATTAAGAAATACCCATAGACACTTCTGCAGTTGTGTCTAAATACCAGTTTTCTGTCTTGTGCCAGGAGGGGGGGGGGGGGGGGTAGGTCACGATTTGCTCGCTTTTGGCATTGGGGATTTCCATCAAGAAACAATATGCTCCGTGGATACGTTTCTTGTTCAGTGACCATATCTTGAGACCCACTCAACCGAAATGAGCAACTATGTTTAGTTACGATGCTCATTACCCATCTTGAGGAAAAATAAAATCTGCAGATATCAAAATTTTAAAAAATGGAAAACTATAACTTTCATTTTGGTAAAGTTTTTATTGGGTCCCTCTATGTTCAAACTACTGTAAGTAAACAACTAGTAGTAAGAATACATAAGTAACCCTTTAATGTGCTGAATACACACAATTTCATCGTGGACGTTGCTAACCCGTTTTATACAAACTCTATGGTAAAATGCGTTTATTTTGCACCCGAAGAAAAAAATACAGGATTCCCTAAAACTGCAAGTTTTGTCTTAAATATAGTAATTTGGATCTTTTTAAGTAGATATCACATAAAATAAGTGGTTTTCAAAAAACTTTGATGTAAGCGCAAGGTCTTGGAATTCCCTCCTTTTTGCCCTATTTTCGCGTGGTTTCTGAAAACCCATGTTTTGCACAAATTTGCAGCTAAAAAAATGAATTTCAATTTTGTTTTGGCGCTGATTTGGTGTTGTCTTATGAACTTCTGCATGTGGTATCAATTTTCGTGCTAAAATCCTTCGGGAAAGTAGTGGAACCCCCAACCCCTTTGTCAAAAAACCCTTGGGGGGGGGGGGGGGCGTTCCCCCCCCCCCCCCCCACTTAAAAACTACCCAATGAAATAACATTTTCAGCAAATTTCAGAAGGTAAATAATTTTATACCTTCATGAATTTTATTTTATGGTTTTATGGTTTTTCCCACCAATTTAGTATCGGTTTCATGACTGCATGCCATTCTCGCATCTCATCAATGAAAACAAATACCCCACATGGACACAAAATTCGCCATTCTTTTCTATTGGCTTTTATTAATATCAAAATTCTTTTTTTTTATTTCAGCTCCTGGGCTCCACTTAACGTCCGTATTCTAAACGCAGACCATTAAATCGATAACTATACAATGGGATCTCACACCGTTTCAGGGAGTTGTCAAGAAATATGAAAAGTCGGCTTCGTTCAAATGCCATCAAGTGTAGACATTTCACCCAAAATATTTATTGACGACCCAAATACTTCGTCATTCCGAATTAATTTTCCTTCTGCTGGGAGTACTTACATGTTTTTTGTAAGGGCAGTGTCGAGTCAAGGTAATGTTGGTCCATGGAGTTTGGGCATCGAAGGAACTGTGGAAGAGAGAGGTAATAGAGACATTTCAAATAAGGGAGGGGTCATTATTTACGCCAGGGGGAATGGATGATTTGAGGGGGGAACCCGAAAATTTTTTGTAAGAGAGAGGGGGGAACGTGAAATTTTTCATCAACGAGAGAGGGGGGAACATGAACTTTTAAATGGGGAAATCAGCATGATCAAGGGGGGAACGTGAATTTTTTTTAACGGAAGCGAGGGGGGGACGCGAAAATTTTGCCGAAAAAAAGTTGAAATCCTCCATTCCCCCCCTGGCATAAATAATGACCGCTCCCTAAGGACAATTGCCTAACCACGATTGGCCAATGTATTTCATATTCCTAACGTCCCTAAAGGAAAATCTGACGATCACCGCAAAAAAGAGAGGTAGCGTTATTTTTCTTGTTAGATATAGAGGCAATCTCCCTAAAACAAGACAGGTGTCCGCTCCGTAATTTTAGAAAAGTGCAAAAAATTCAGTTTAGGGACGTTATGGATAAACGCAAATCAATTCAAAGTGCCAACTCTTCTAACCTCATGTTACAAATAGCTCCATATTTAAAGTGGCAACGAGAGATTTTTGAGGCACCCAAATATTGTTTTTTATTATTTTTATCAATTGTATGATCTGTATTGTGCAATATTTTATGGTATTTTGTTTACTTTTGTTTGTATTTAGTTTAGTTTTAATCCACAAGGATTGCAACAAGTTGGCGCTCTCTTTGGTATTTGGTTATTGAGATAAATGCCAAAGAAGGTCAATGCCATTGACCTCTATTGATCCCTGAATTTTAGAAATACGTTAGACAGTGCAAAATATTTTGTTGCAGTCTTTGAGGAAAGATGAACAATTTGAAGCCAATTTTAAAGAAATCGGAGAAATATTAATCCTTTGAACGACTCCAATCGCTCAAAGATCAATATTTGTCAATGTTCGTTTCAAAAAGGTCAAAATTATTAATTTTCCAGGGCATATTCAAAATCAACACGAAAATGCATCTAAATTGGTCAAAATAAGCCTAGTCATTGCTGGTGTTCTTTTTAGATGGCTTCCAAATATCCTGTAAGTATTTGGGACGCCATATCTAAAGCCACTGACTTATGTGCTGCACCCCTGCTATATTTGTTTATTAAATTCGTAGAAGACAAATCCACTGAGAAATAATGCTCTGCTCTCCACGGTTATTGAATCGTTCCATATGACCCAACTATTAGCGAGCAAGTCAGTTCAGCATATAGTTGGCTCGGAAATACGACCCACTCATATAGTGGTTCATGTGTATGAAAATATCAATCTTATTTATATGGGAGAATGTCAAAATTGGCCAATGCTTATAGTACATGCTGAAAAATGACCCATCTTCATAGAAGAGGGTGAAAATGCGGTCCATATCGTTGGCCCATATTGTTCCAACAGAACCTCCAGAGCAGCCAAACTTCACACCCAACCAAGTTGCCCACCAACTGCTTTTAAATGGCAAGTGCAGCAAGAAGCCCATGAAGATCAAACTAGAACGTAAGAGGTTTAGTGGCGACCCTGGTTTCACTCGCCCCTTCAACATGGACGACGAATTGGAATCCGGTATTGCTCAACTTCAACCAGGAAAAGCAGTAGGTCTTGACAACATCTCAACTGAGCAGCTGAAAAACTTCGGCCCAGTAGCAAAGGAATGGCTTGAGCTCTACAATTGCTGCCTTATTTCCACAGGTTCCCAAAGAACTGGAGGAAAGCACATGTTATGGCACTCCTAAAGCCTGGGAAAGTCCCATCCAATCCCAAGAGCTATAGACCAATATCACTCCTCAGCCATACCTACGAGCTATTTGAACGTCTCCTGATCGCACCTATGATAGACCAACACCTCATATCAGAACAAGCAGGTTTCAATCCAGGCAAATCAACAAAAAGCCAAGTACTCAACCTAACTCAACACATTGAGGATGGTTTCGAGAAGGGTATGGTAATCGGAGTTGTGTTCGTCGACCTATCAGCAGCCTACGACACTGTTAATCACAGATGCCTATACTCCATAAGATTCTGGAAATGACCAAGGACATCCGCTTGACTGAGCTTATCAAAGGATTGCTGCCAAACAGGATGTTCTTTGTTCAGCTAGGAGCGAATAAGAGCCGATGGCGTAGGCTCAAGAATGGACTACTGCTCAACATCTATACCAACGACCAACCTGGGAGTGCAGGAACCTGTCGTTTTATTTATGCAGACGATCTTGGAATTAGTGCATAAGATGCAGACTTCACAGTTGTTGAAGAGAGACTCTCCAAAGCTTTGGATGAACTCACTCCTTATTATGAGGAAACCACCTTCATTAATTTTTTCTCAGCTGTATTATATCACCGTGTCTATACACGATGTCCGTACCAGGTCAAGGACTAAAAGCTAGGCTAGAATGTCTTGGTAGAGTGCTGTTCACATACTACACCTGTGCTGACTACGGAATTCTAATCTTTGATATTCTGACTTACGTATATCCTTTATAAGGGAGAGCTATAAAGGAGTATCAGGTTCATATTTGGTATGCTTTATGTATTGTAACTAAGGGGAATGTGCAGGAGCTAAAGGACATTAAAGGTTATCCACCTCATTTTAGGGATGGCTTCAAACTCAACAGTCCGTTGGCTGGTGATTCATGGCGGTTGGGACGTGTTTCATTGTGTAGAGCAGTAGCAACTGTTTCCTATACTGAACAAAAAAATCGGGCGCACCGCAAGCAACCGCTAGTCGAGTTTTGAAGTTGCTTCTAAATTATATTTTTTCTGTTTAATCGTCATGTAAATGCAAGTAGGTCGTAAGTGCAATAGCTGCCATTTGTCAGAAATTCCCATCCAGCATACTAAATATGCTAATGCCAAGTCTTTGGTCAGTGGCTCTTAAAATGCAAGCGACACAGTCGCCTCAAGAACCATTTCAAGAACGAATGACTCAAGGAAATACACATTAAAAGTCATCCCAATACATGGCAGCACACAGATGTATCACATGGCAGCTATTACGCTTACGACCTTCTAGCACTACCCGAAGACAACATTTTGTCAGTGAGTGCCAACAAAGTCGTATCTGCATATTGTCATTTTGCAGGACGCTGTTTTTGGTTCCAAATTTTTCTTTTGTTTTCTATTGTTTATTAATGTTTTTCTTTCTTTCATTAAAATGTTGCTAGTTTGGATTTTTAGACTGGTAACCATACGCCTAAGGTTTGTGTTTTTACCTATATTTACAAAATACAAGCAAACTCAATTTTAACCCAAAATGTCAATACGACGTTGTTGCACTCCATGGCGATTTCCTCACATTGGGCGATCAATCTGGAACTGCTGTTCCTATCTGTTCTGATTGCTTTCGTTACTAATTTTAACCCAATATGCTATTTTCAGTCCCAGGCGCTCCATCTGATCTTGATGTCAGCACACGAACTGAAAACTCGCTTTTGATCGATTGGAACCTACCAAGATATCCCAACGGAAGAATAGTATCCTACACTGTAAGTATATAATATAGTGTATATATAGTATTAATGTTAACCTACCACGTTTTGATTAATACTAGACGCAACCAGCATTAAAACGAAGACTTTGCGGCAGAGCCAAATGTTTCCTCTCTTTAAAACTTTTAAAAATTTTCTGAACATCCAGTTCTAAGTGAAGTTTTAGGGGAAGGTACTTTTTGGGAACCCCTTATCTTTTAAATGATAGCTTTTGTTGTATCTCATAAAAGGCAACATGTTTAACAAAAGAACAACTCATTCACCCAAGAAAAAGGGTAAAAATTCATTATGTGATTGTTTACATCAGCATTGTAATCGTAGCGTGATTTTGAGAGCTAACTGGTAGGAAGCCACTGATCACTTGACAAACCACAAAACCTATGACATTATCATAATTCGGAACAGGTTGCATGAGCCAAGGCTTGGAACAGTAAGCCAATGAAGGTGCACTTCATCAGCGATAGGTCCTACCCGGTATTGCACTGCCGACTGTTTTGATGATGGATACCCCTATTCATAAAATAATTGAAACCAACAAATATAAAAAAAACCCATACAATTTTTTTTAACTCATGCATAACCTATAACAAAGTGTTAGTTCCCGAGTATTCGTCATTCAGATCATTTAATACCCGACCTCAAAGTACTTGTGCTATTCAAGAGTGTGACCCTACTTTTATGCATACATATCCAACATGCATGTCGTTCTTTAATTTAGAAAGTCTCCCAGCATTTTAATGGACTTTGCCATTCCCGGCAGGATGGCCGCTAATCCAAAGGTGAAAGACCTCTATTGTCTACGCAAGGTATTGTCTGAACCCAAGCGTGGAAGGAATTATAGATGTTCACATAGCTTTGGATAGTTTCAATCTGCCTATTCGCCCCTATATATAGTTATTTTGTTAATTGTTACTTCTGATGGAAGAAGTACGTACATCTTTTTATGGTTCCTTTGTAATGTAGAGTATATGAAATCTCTATACCAACTGTCTGTCGCAATGGCACGTTTAGGACCACAAACGGAATCCCTTTTTATTCCAAAAACTGATGCTTTTTGGCTTTAAACGACAGCAGACAAATTATTGCCCTGCAGCTCCTATGATATTCAATTGATCCTGAATACTATGTACTGCCTGATCTACCAGACTGGTGATACCACAACTAATAACTGACATTCGCTATTATCTATGACATAATGACATAGGTATTCCCTTCATTACCTGTCTTTCACCTCTTGCCATACCTCTAACTCACCTAGTGTAACTCTATATTAGGTCGTTGATTAATTTTGACTCTCCCATTCGGCTACTCATCATTCTCTATCCTCTTGCAACTCAAAAAATTCGTACCCAACCCCTATTGTCCATGTCCAGTCTTGATGACACAGACTTCAGCATAGAATCGAGCATAGTTGTTTCTATAGCCGGGACCACTTAAGCGATCTCGGCAAAAAGTACATGCATAAAACACACCCTTCCCCTTAAAAAACTGTGTGGGAAATTCGCCGCCCGATCGATAGAGGGCTGCTCATAAATGACGTTTCCGTACTTCAGAATATTTTAGCACAGCCAGTTTGTTGAAGCATTAAAATTTCTATTTAATTGTAGAAGGCTGAAAAATTTCCCACATCGCAACCGTAAGGATAGGTGTAGCAACTAACTAATTTATCATTGATGGCTCTTTCCCCTCCAAATCGTAATTTTGAGAGGGGGGGGGGGGGGGGGGAGGGGGGGGGGGGGGGTAGGGGGGGGGGGGGGGGGGAAGCTTCTGAGGATTTCCTGCTCGTTCCGTATCCATTTTCTCTCTTGGCCTTTGATCGCAAGTTTGGCGAGTAATATTTCGAACTTATTTCCTGCTAATCCATCTCTCAACCATTTATCATAAGCGGACACTTTTTATGGCAAATCTTGAAGGTTTACCTCTATACTCTTTTGACCTTTGCCCCCGGTTGTAATCAACGTGTGGCGTTTTCCATTATGCATGATTCAACCTTTCAAAATTTTGACTGTTTTCTGTATATCCCCTGGTTGAACAAGGCCCGAATGGGAATGTCTTTCACACAGCACGCTATGTTCATTAACTATGCTCGATATTTTTGTCCATCCTTGGTCTCCGGCCCTCACTCACAACTAACAATAATTGCGGATAAGTGCTGCGTGTTCAAGGACTGAGGATTTAGCGAATCAAGTGAACAAAAATTTTCATATGGCTGCAACAGGGATTTTTTTCATTCGTGCACTTCTTATTTTGATCGCGGAGATATATCATAACGAGAAACCCCTATGGGAGGACTTTATTCCGGGTTCTTTTGTGGTACGTACGTCAATGCCAGAGTTGAAGAATCGTCAGCTCTCCTAAGTAAACACGAAGCAGAAACTATTTCGCTGGGAGCTCGGTATCCAACAACTAAATACGAAATCCTGAGTGACTGCTAGCAACTCAAGTCGGAAGAGGTACACCGGTGACGATTTTACAGTTTACCGACGCAGCATCAGTCTTTTGTTGTAGATTATAATAATAGCAAAACTATGAATTGCACTGTTTTTTAATTTTTCCCTCTATGACATTTCCGTCTGGCTAAAAATTGAGTCGTAGGCCTATATGTTGATGAATTTCAAACGCGACTTAGAGGGAGTGAGCTTTGGAACTTTCTCACATATGTGGTGCTCGACGTATTAAAACATATACCAACTACACAACAAATGAATTTTACCTGTTAACGATCCCCCATGTGGCCACTTCCACTCATTTCATAATAACTAATAATTATATCTTATATATATATATATTATCTATATATCTATCTAATCTATAATATATCTATATATCTCTATATATATTCTCATCAATATACCAATCTCAGATATTGATCCACCTGGTGAACCAACCATAGAAGGAATTGGTGAGTCAACTGTGGCAATACGGGTGCCTCTCGCCGAATCCGAATACTAACGTAAGTGCTATTGTTCTATGTGTTTTTCGATTGTTTCCTACGGATTCTGAAACTATTAAATCTGACAAGTCCAGTGGTAAACCATAGACCTTGTTTTTAGCATAGTACTTTTAAAGATTCTGCATCAACCTGTTTTGATAGATCGTGCATAGTGGACCTCTGATTCAAAATCTTATTTGACGATGCTACTTCGTCAGGGGCATATTTTGTATACATGGATATGGAGTTTGAAACGAGACTGTCATCTGATCGTATAAGTTGCTCTATCCTACAACTTTTGTGGTTGTCGACATGCAAAATACTGTTCGGGTCATTTCGGAGTCAAAATCGTGAATTTCATTAAAACGCTAGCCTACATATTGAATTATGAGGTAGCATGATCACGCCACTTAATGCATGTGATGTAGTTTGAGACCTCTACAAAAAGTATTAGATCAAATTCCAGGACACAGATAACGGTGCCAATTTTTTGACCATAGCCATTTTTTAAATCCCACAGTGACCTACGGTTAAGGGTCAAAGATTAAAGAAAATAACATTTCAAACACCCTCAGAGACAAAGTAATAGTGAGTTCCACTTGTTGGTTTTGACAAACATAAATATCCACGGTGACCTCATTGTCGATGTAGGTTACTAGGGTTAAAGACCACTCTTCTAAAAATTTTATTCTACCTCGACTGTGCTCAAAAAAATCGAAATCTTCAGATCTTTTAAAAAAGTTGTTTCTGTCTCTCACTTTCTTCCTCTCTTCGTCCGTCTCGTCCTCCACTCAACACTCCTCGCGCGCTCTCTCTCTCTCTCTCTCCTCTCTCTGACCATCCTCTCTCCCTTATCTTCCCCCACCCGCCTCCTCTCCGCTAATTTTTTGTGCAATGAATGAATAACTATTCGCCTTTCCATTCTGCCAATATTCTTACATACATTCGTTCTCTGCAATATTTTCCATACACATAGCTGACCTGATTGCGGTAGTGGTTCGGACAGGATCATAGAATCGGAGGATTCAAAAAGCGTAACGCGGAGGACACGGGGTCCTCCTTTGGCCTTGATGCTAATTCTTACTAACCGCCTATTTGCAAAATTACTTCCCGGAGGTAATTTTGTTGTGGCGAACCAACGAGTAAATTGGTATCTAATCCACGTTTAAAGAAGGTTCATATGTATCTGTATTTGGCAGTGGGGTTGGGTCCCTCCTGAGTGGCTGTTCGGAATCGGTAAAACAGTGTTGTTATTAGTAATGTTAAATCGAGAAATGATAAGAAGGAATGGTCGATTTTGAAATCCGATCACCCAGCATGACCCATTCACTGGCTCATTGTTTGGGAAACTTCAAGGGCCGGTGGATTAAACCTTTGAGTAATCTGTTCATCCGACTCAAGCTTGCCAGTCGGGAGGTTCACACAGAAGTAATTGACACACTGCACTTAAACAGTTTATTAATTTTCTAGCTAATTTCTCTGCTGGTTAGGAACTCCAGTTTTGTTCTGACTAATAATTATTAATATATTCTTTGGTGAATTAATTAGAAAACAGTGACTTTTTAACGAAAGCAAACAGCAAAATCAACCCTTTTTCGGTAAGCTACCCTTAAGGATATTGTTAATTTTAGCCCCCCCCCCTTTAACTTAAACATATCCGGTTAGTTCCTGTGAAATGTAATTGGAGGGGGAGGAGGCAGTAGAAAGAGAGGGGTACGGGAGCTTGATTGGGGAGTGTGAAGGTTTGGGTAGGTACGCGAGGGGGGGGGGTTCGATTGAAGGGTAGGGTGGGTAAGGGGTGGGGCGAGGGGGAGGTGGTATGTACATGAGCAAAGGGCAATGGGATAGAGTATGGGGAGAGGTTAGGGGGTATTAATGGTATGAAGGATATGTGTTTGGGAAGGGATAGGGGAGGAAGAGTTGCGTGGTGTGGTCTAGGGTGAGGGGTTGGGGGGTTTGGGCGGTAGGAGGTACGACGAGAATTGTGGGAGGGGGGTAGGGCAAGGGCAGGATGTTAGTGTATAATGGGCGGAGGGGGGGCGGGGGGGGGGAGGGAAAAGGTGGGGGGGTAGGAGAGGGGTTTAGTAGGGTTGTGTTGGAGGGGGTGGGATCGTATGGGGGAAGGTAGGGGGTGGAGTGCCTCGCTTGATATGATGAATGATTAGATAATGCATTTTGAATACACCTTAACCATACCTATTGTGTCAGACAGTGTCCCAAGTGTCAAAATGCTTTTTATTTTTTGAGGTCAAAGTTGCTATAAGTGATGCAGGAGAGTAACGTTTCACTGTACTGGTCGCGACCATATGTATAGTATATGTGCAAATACCAGTTGACTACCGGGTAACTGGAATATTTCTGGGATTACGACAGGTGTATATATGTTCTCCTCAATTAGCGCAGGTCTTGATCCAATCAATCGGATTTAAGCAATTAAGATGTATAGGCGGATGAACAGTTTGTCCTTTGAAGTAACAGTTGAACTCGTCCCTTCTTTCTCATCTTCTCAGGTTTCAGAATGTTATTTAGTTATTGGCCATTGACAAATTGCTATCATCCTGATATTCTTTTTTCCAGATTTATGACCATGTTAAAGGCAGACTCAGACCTTCTAATATATTGTTTGTATATTCATTAAAAATCTTCATCTAAAGTTATAGATAGTCACCTATACTGCTCAATACCAAGATTTGCACACAGAAAAAATGAGTCACTTGTCAGTATCGTGAAACACTTGGTCCAAAAATTAGTCAAGGTGACTCATTTGGAGTAAAAGTGTTTCACTATACGGACAATTGACTCACTTTTACGCAGTGACTCACTTTATTTCTGTGGTGTAGTGATCGATTGTCCGTTTTCATGTCGTAAAGTTACAATACCGTATCGCAGATACAGTGTATAATAAAACATTCGATTTAGAATTTTAAACTACAAAGTTGTGTTTTACAATGAAGACATTTATTTGAGCTTAGCTATTTTACATTTTGATTACGAGCGTAGTATGCAGACAAGCCATATTTTACAGGTAAAATTGTTGATTTGTTAGAAAATCGAGTTCCTAATTTTAGCGCACGATTTTTGATGAGAAAATTGGACATTTCTCATCAAAGTGCCCTAATTCTCAATATCTATGTACTCCATTGTATCAGCACTTTGTAGTATCAATGTGACATGAAATCTCAAAGGCAGATTTTGTATCACGTTTCAGGAGTTTTAACAACAAGATCAAATAATGATGAAAACATAATAATCATAATAATGAACGTTTCTTAATATAATCGCCCTTTCAGAGTTCAACACTAAAATGGTGACCCAGTTGATGTTTAGGTAAGAAACCGAGAATAGCTGTCATGTCTTACATGATCACATGATCTTCACAGTAGCCCGAAAAAACGTACCCCACTCGTCACCTTTTTCATACTGAATATAAGATTTTATGAAAAATGACTGAAAAATATGAACTCAAGATATGCACTTTCCTGTATTTCCCCATCTGCGGGCCTGGACGGGTACCTATCAATTTTCGGGACGGCCACATCTGGCCACCTCTCATGTCCCAGCGTAATGCCTCTCTTTGTAATATTGTAAAAATGAATAACGAAAGTTATTGTGCTGTCCTCGAAACAATCCAGGTACGTGACCATCCCGAACAAAACAACCGCACCAGGCCAGGAATTTACAATACTGTGTATAAGTCCTCATCGACGGAAGGTAAATGAGGTTTGAATGACTTTGTTTGCCTCAGATCCTCAAGCTTACAAAGAATACAATGCATGCACCTGTTCCCCTGAACGTTTTCCCGATTTTTCTGCATATGAATTCTTTTGTTTTCCCGTATCTGGATTTGTTCTGAATCAGGTCTGCCAGGTAACCTATTGGCCTGCATGCAAGTGCCCCCAACCAGGTGTAGACAAAAAATCACTTGCAGAAATATCTAAACCAGGGTGCGGTATTGTATTCTTCGCGTGTTTGGATGATCTGGCGGGCAAACCAAAGTCTTCAACAAATTGCCTTCCGTGAAAGAATCCTATGCAATGCAAGGTCCAAGGGTTGATTTTATGTTACTGGATTTATTTGTAGTGGAGAAGCCCATAGACCCCATTTCCTTTGGGCTGTCATATTGGAGGAAGTGTAAGCTTTGTGGTATGGCTTCTACTTGTGATTTTGTTATATTTGGATCCTTCGCAAAGAAACGAGTCGAGATCACCTTGCCCTACCAGATATACCAGAACGACCGATGGTATCCTCACTGAACTGGTGAGTGAATCATGTAAACCACCTTCTGTTTTAACAGTAGATGGATATCTCCCACCAGATAGTTAGCGTAGAGGATATTAAAGGCAGAAAGCAGAGTTAACAGACACGACTGAGGGTACATTGCATAGATCTCCATAGCTGCGATTCAGTTGTCCATGGAAGTGCTATATAGATTTCAAAATAGTGAAACCTCATCAAACGTTTTAGGACTGTCTTTCACCTTGAGAGGTAAGAATAAGCACGGCCACAGGTCCAAATTTTTGCGTTCATACAATTATATTAATGTATCTGTAAATAAATGTTTACCTAAAATACATTTTTTCACATCAAAGATAGCTGGGGTGTTTAAATTGAAGTATCGTGATGAAACACCAACAATTATTTCATTAAATGTTGTTTGATTTGAACATAACTTCCTTTGACCTGCAAATATCAGTCCTTATCACAGCATTGGAGAATAATGCCTTCTTATATCAATCACATACAGAACACAACTAAGTTTTTTATTTGGCCACCAAAATGGGCGAACCTTGTATTAACAGATTAGCACAAAGCGGATTATAGTTCCTTGACATCCCTGCCAACCATGGCATTAAGTCTTTTATCACAACAACCGTGGAGAACTGAATTCATCAGTTTCCAGTACCGATTCATGTGCAGTACTTTGAGCAGGGTTGACAATATTGTTTTGTAATGGCAACAAAGCCTAGTCTCCGCGTGGCCGGGATTGAACCCTCATACCTACCCACGTGGAAATATACAAGAACTCTCAATTTTGAAATCTACAAAATGTTGAATGTATTTGATCAATTACCAGTGTGGTACGTCGTTTTTAATTTTTCTGTGCCCACCATCGATATTTGTTAATATTGTTTAAAAAAAAAAAAAAATATGATATTTTGTTTAAATGGTTCGTAGAAAATGTTTAACATTTTGCAAATATATACTACTCAAACAGAAACTAATAGGTTTTGGAGAAAAGAGTGGCAGCTAGAAGATTTTTGATAATCTTTCCCTCACCGCGTTTCCACCGTATAATGACACGGAGAGTCCGGACAATTATTATGTCACCGTTGAGGCGTCGCCTTGGGATATACCTTGGACGGATTTGAAACTTACAGGCAAAATCATTGGTAAGGCAGTTTTTGGTGAGGTCCAAATTGGAGAAGTTAATAAGATGGGGGTCTGGATAAAAGCGGCTGTACAAGTCTGAAACGTGAGTATTTATTTGTTAATTGATTACTTTAAATTACCTGAACTTATGTACCTCAGCAACGTATCCAGGGGGCTTCGCTTCGGCGGTAGACTGGTCCCCTGCCGCAATAAGTGGGACAACAAGAATTACAACAACCAAACTTGGCATTACATCACCTTACTTCAAATACAGCACTTCCATTTTGGGGTGCGTGTGGGGTGAGGTTGTAAGGGATTGAGTCACATCGAGGGAATTCATGACTTAACAGCCACCTGTATATGCCCTAAGTGTTCCTTTTAAAAGGTGGACCCACAATAAGAAGGACTACCTGGCTTAGAAACTGTTGTGGCCTTTTACTTGTATAAGACATTCCGTTACGATTTCTGTTCAAAAGTTTGCCAGCTACTGGTATACTATTCCGTCTTTTTTGATCTGCGTTTTGGGTAAGACAACCGTTGCCTCAATTTTTTAAGTTGGCCACTTTTTTAATCTGACTGAATCCTGTTTCAATTATTATACAACATTTAATTTGCATTCGTGTGATTTCAACAAACCTTCGTGACGAATTTGAAAGAGATTTTTTTGTAACTATTAATGCGAAATATTGTGACGCCTTTCCTGATGGTAGCGAATAATAATTGGCAATCGTTTATTAATTAAAATTATTATTTTACTTTTTATATCTTTTATTTACTTTTTATAACACTACTACTTGTGGGGGAGTTTGTACCATTGAATTATTTTTCATGTTGATTACGAAGTGGTCATGACAATTTTTGTCCGAAGTAGTCCCTACCGTTCATGAACTTATACCTATCAAACAAGGCCTCGGAAGGCGTGTAACAATGTCCCCTGAATCTCGTTGCTTTTGAAGTTATAAAGTGTGATAGATTTATCATAAATTAAAAACGTTGATCTATCCAGACCTGGAAAGAAAGGAAATCGGGAAGTCTTCGTGCAGGAATTTCTCGGTTATGGCTCTATTGAAAGTCAAAGCGACATCATGCGTGAACTTGACAAAACAATTTTGTGCTCATGGTTATGTTAGATCTTGTTGCGGCGCCTTTAACACATCAACATGCGACTCTGATCAGCCCCTCATAACTGGGGTGTTTCGGTCCACCACCGGCCTGGTTTTCATGAATATAACGGGGCGGCCGAGCTTTGAAAAGGCTCTAGTTTTTGAGTTACCCCTCCCATTCGTACACCAAACACGACACCTTTATTGAAGGATAAAATGTAATGGATTTAAGAAAATGATGGTTGTGGTTGAAATATTTGGTGCAGGGGTGATTTGTAGGCCAAATGCATTTTGGCTCAATTAAGCGAATTATTTTTTTTTAATTTTTTTAAAGTAAAAATATACAATCGTATCAGGTAAACGCCGTTTGGGACATTTGCGAAAATGGTGTGTTTTTCGGAAAAGGTATTTTGGGGCTAAAATTCTAGACACCTTTATATACTGTATTAAACAGAAATCTATAATATAATTGTCAGAGATTGATAATATTGCAGCATGATTAAATTTTGTTTTGCTTAGGAATTAATCAATCTTGATATTTTTAAGTTTTTGCCCCAAACGTGATTTTTTTCTACCCAAAAAACACCCCTGCCATCCATTTTTAAAAAGTAGTTATATATTTATTGATGAGTTACATTTATAAATTAAAGTAATCTTTTTTTTAAAATTTTGCAGTTCAAACCGCTCCCTATATGCTAATCGTCACAGCGTGTCAGTAAAAATAGAACTCTTTCCCAGGAACTTGAATTTGATGTGCTACTCCCCAAGGATTTCATCTGGGGTCCCCTCAATTAAATCTTACATCCCATATGTCATGAAAATGTTTGTCAAATTATCAATTTTCCAGTCTGCATTATAACCAAGGAAACACTTCTGTGAGCGATGGTTATAGGCCTTGAATCACCATTACATCACCCTTCTGATTTTCCCAAAGTGATCGATAACTCTAGCTCCAAACTAAAACTTTGTACTACAAGTTAAAGCTACTTATAATTTTTTGTTATTTTTTATAATGTGTCTCCTTGGCAGCTGGAACCCATAATCCGACAAAGACTCAGTTAAGACGGAGTTTTGACATCATTACAAAATCGGCGTATCATCCAACGTTGTCAGTGTCTTGGGTGCCTGTACTTATGACTGTAAATGATTTATTCAATAACAAATTAAAGGATAAGTTAAGAGCGGTACGACCCTACATTAAGCTGTTTTTAAAAATGTATTGTCATGTTATTGATATTTTGTAATGTCAATGGCTGGTATTCTGGAACTTTAGACCACTGGTTAAAACCAGGGTTTAGTCCCTACCTGAGTGAACTTGTTTTTCCTTCCAACATACTCTAAATGTGCTGTAACGGGTGAGAAAATTCCTAATGAATAGACCGAGACAACCCATCCCTGACGAATTTTCTTACCCTTTAACATATACATTTTCACATTATTTGAAAGAAAAAAGTCCACTCATGTAGGACTAACCCTGGTTTTACCCCTGTTTAACCCTCGAAATCCAAGCTGTGGCCATGAAGTGGTTTTGCCAATGCACCCTATGAACTACATCAGCGATTGTCGCCGAGCTTCGATGTTTCATTTCCATCGTTTTGCCACCTCGTTATTTTTTATCATCGGCACTGTCGGCGCATTCTTAAAATATAAAACCCCCCTGCTATATATAGTAATCTCCCCCATTAGAACATAGCGAATCAAACATTTGGATTTTGTAAACAGTCAAATCACAAAAAAAAAATTCAGTTGGCCATTTTTGATATAAACGTGGTTTTCTGGGTATTTAAATACTCCTCGTCAGTTAGGAATCATTCACCGCTTTAACATACACGACTTCAAAACGCAATTCCTTTCATTTTCTTTCATTACACGCTTCAAAGCAGGGCCGTAAGCCAGGGGTGAGGAGGGTTGCGACGCACCCCCTCCCACAAAAAATGAGATTCCCTGGCTACGGCCTGTTCATATAACTTAAACTTTCAAACGCCGTCGACACTATACAAAACCCACGACGATATACAACCACAAGTTCACCGAAAGCTATGGTGAATTTCAAAGAGAATTTTGAATAATGATTTCGTTACGCATTTAGTAGTAATTTTGATGATTCAAGCAGTATCGAACTTGCCCTGTATGGGTTTTAACGGCAAAAACAAATAAGACTCTTTTAATGAATAAATGTTAATAAAGTTGAAATTTTATTATTTTTTCCCAAAACTAGCACACTCGGACATTATCATTCCCATAACGAGTTTGTACTATTAGATATAATTCCACTTTGATACTCAAATGATTTCATTCTGCTACGTTCTCTGCCAATGCAATGACACCCGCCAGTTGAGTCACATATTTGATCATACGGTACATTGTATCGCTGTATCGTCTAAGACATACGCTTGCCAATGAAACAATCAACTTGAAGCCAACATACTTATTTATCTTAAATTGCGATTTAATCACGATGGATAGTTTCGCGGTGAGTCCAAAAGAAATAGTAACACCAGGATATAAATACAGGGCTCTAGAAAGAAGTTACCCTCCAGAACGCACTTTGTGCTTACTTTAACCATTCTTTGTTCTCTCTTACATGTCACTGTTTTAGCTTGAACATAAAAAATATGGTGAAAACTAGAAGAAAATGGAGAAAAATAACCAAACAGGTGATCTTTCCCTTAAAATTACCAAATTTACTTTGTCCACGGCTACAATAGCAAAGAAAACATGTATTGAAATTCTGATGAATTTGAAAAAACACTTAAGTCGTAGATTTAATCAATTTGTTCACATGTAATGTATAAAAGACATAAAACACGCCTTAATTTGTCTCACCATTAACACAATATCTGTTTGCAAAGCATCGCAACTTGTACTTATCTTTTTTTTCTGTTGCATAAGTAAATCTACATCCCCCCCCTCTTCTACGTAATGCAATATGAAATTTCAAAGTAACACCATTTGCATACATGGACATTGCGAAGATTCACTGACGCAGTCAACGTATAAGACGTGCACCCAATCTCTGGCTAGATCATATTTGAGAACCACTGTGTTTTGACCCATCATAAAAAAAAAAAAAGAAGAAGACCCATCAGCTTACTTAGATTAATAATTTATGTGTAATTAGATCTCTCTTTAAGAAATTTGCATGTTATTTCTTTCTGTAAACGGAAAGAAATTACAACAAAGTGCGTATGGGGCAGTTGGATACTGCAAAATTCACCGTAGTATCAATTACTTTTGGGAAATAAACTTTTCTCGGATATCTACTGAATCAGAAACAACAATTAGTGCTATCACGAGTTTACCTAAAATAGCTTAAGAGCGAGAAGGAGGCTAAACATAGAGAAACTCAGTTGAAGACCCGCACAGTGCAAGCAAGTCAAGTGTGACAGGGCCCTGCCAGGAGTATTAAAAAAACAAGATTTGCCTTCGATCAGCAAGTTTAGTATGATGATAAAGAAACCTGTCCAATTCTTGGGAAAACTCGGCTTTAAAAAAAAAAAAAAAAAAAAAAAAAAAAAAAAAAAAAACAAATAAGACCCAAGATGAGAAAGAACCAAGTTAGCGGCCAGAGAAGCTAGAAGGCCTGCTGGATGAAACGAACACAAAAAGAATCCCAAGGATTATGCAATGTGATGTAATAATGTAAACTTGCAGATTTTAACATAGGTACCCGCCATCTATTTACCGCCCAATTGGCGTCTGCGGAGAAACTGGAAGCTACTATAAGAAATAGTCCGGTATCAACAAGCGTCAACAGAAGCGCCTCTAATAGACCGTATTCAATACCAGCCAGTTGGTTGCAAGATAGACGCATTCCATCAGTACTACAATACATTCACCTTTCATGATCCCTGTGCAATCGCGTAAACATGGATCATTGACAGCTTAATGTAGGTAGTCCTGGAATGTATGTATGCATCTTGTCCACACTGTGCGGTGGCTGACGTCATATTGATACGTCTATACCTGTTTCATCCCATAAACGATCATTTTTTAGCGCCCCCAGTTTTTGTCGTACTTTTAGCATATTTGGAAGTTCTCCAAACTCTTCCTAGATATTAAATTTATACAACAAATATTTTCAACGTCCCAATTGACAGACATCATAGAACTGAATAGTGCAGACAAGACAACATCGTTGGGCGGTATTAATAAGTAGTCAATACTCGTTCATATCCACCAACTGTGACCATAATAAATATCTCAGAATACGCCAAGAGACGACGTTACCTTTGAAGGCAAACCCTTAGTATACGAACATAATGAAGTAATGGCAAGTACAACAAACTGAAGCTGATGCAAGAACCTACTTGTACTTCCAATTTCTCGGAGACAGGGTCGCACATTCCTAAACTTGGTGGGTGGTTGCCCCTTGACCATCCGAAGACCGAGTTTGTATTGGTTAGTGGATCAAAGTCATCAGGAGTCGTTCAATTCAAGGAGGTCAAATGGGGCAAACGTTGGAGGGGGGGGGGGGGTTTCCTGGCCCTTCCCCTTGGAGCGGTGGGTTGCTTGTTTCTGTCCCCCCTCTTACCTGTTGGGGCGGGGTCCCGACAATGTCCTCAG